>PVIU01002988.1:0-156254 GCA_004026605.1 Ondatra zibethicus | reverse complement strand
TGGATGGATGGATGGGTGGGTGGGTGGATGGATAGATGAATACTGACTGGGAGGAGCTCTTGAAGCAAGAGAATGCCAGGCTCCATCTGATAAGAGTGAACAGAGGGCTGGAACTGGACATCTGCAAAACATCCCTCTGAAGACTGCTTGCTTGCGTCAGGCAAAATTCAGAAGTGGGGAGTTCTGATGAGTACATATCTGCATGGTTGTAAAGTGTTCCCACATAAGGGGCTTCCTAGTTATGAAAGGAAACATCATTGTGATATGAGAGAATTTGGACAATACCTAGATCAAATGATGCCAAGTTTAATGTTTCCCAATTAGGGGATAAGGATATACGGTATGCCTCTAGATGATTTTCAACATACTTCACATAATATTCCAGCCAGGAGCATGTGGCTTGAATCTAAAGATGATGACTCACAAGACAAATCACAAAAATTAGGATTTTTCTGTTAAAGAAGAGAGGAGCTTGTTCCTCTAGACCAGTGGTTCTCAACCTTCCTGATGCTGCGACCCTTTAATACAGTTCCTCATGTTGTGGTGGCCCCTAACCACAAAATTATTTCATTGCTACTTTATAACTGTAAATTTTCTACTGCTATGAATCATAATGTAAATATCTGATGTGCACCCGTAGAGTGGTCAGGACCCGCAGGTTGAGAACCAATGCCCTGGGCCTTCACTGTCAAGAAAGTCAAGGGTAGGTGTGGGTGAGATGGCCGTGGAGGCGTCTCTACTCCAGAATCTCTGGAACAAGGCTGATGGATTAGAAAGGACACAGTTGGGTGGAATGGAAGAATGTGTGGATCTGAAGGAAGCTGGGGGAGGCGGGTGAATATCACCAAAACAGTTTGCACAAAGCACTCAAAGAACTAATAAAAATGAGAAAAATAGCTGGGTGGTGGTGTGGTGCACGCCTTTAATCCCAGCACTTGGGAGGCAGAGGCAGGTGGGTATCTGAGAGTTCGAGGCCAGCCTGGTCTACAGAGTGAGTTCCAGGACAGCCAGGGCTGTTACACAGAGAAATCCTGTCTTGAAAAACAAAAACAAAAAACCAAAGATAGAGAGAGAGAGAGAAAGAGGGAAAGAGAGAAAAATAAAATTAAAATTAAAAAATAAAAATTTAAAGTAAAAAAGTGGGTGACATTTGTATAAAGGCTCAAGGGTAGCCAGGAAGGGATGATGTGAGAAGAGCCAGGTGTGAAGATGAGAGGCATCACTATGGCTCCCAGCAGCCTCTGGGCAGGGCTGTAGCAGAAGCTGGCTGGGTTTGGCAAGGCAGTTAGGATGAGCTGAAATGGCGGAAAAGACATGCGTTCATGAGCTTGGCCACCAGAGGATCTTCTAGGCATGCAGCAACTGTGCCTTGAGAGCAAACAACAGCTCCGCTCCGGGACTCGGCACCGGGTGCCAGCATGGGTACTCCTGGTTGTGTCACGTGAGATCTGCGAGTGCAGGGGACACACTCCACAGCACAGCTGAACTCCTGAGTTACCTGCACACCATGGATTGAAGAGAAGGAAGAATATTCCAGCTTTACACTCATTCACCTTCAGGTAATACTTCCCCACCATGGCGTCGGCGGCGCTGATGACAGCCAGTGTGACCTGCATGGAACATGAGACATGCAGATGCATTCTTCCCCGACTCAGCTCTGAATCCTGGGAGGCCTCCCAAGAGAATCAACAGTACTGACAAATCATCCTCTCTAGGGTTGGCCCGGCGACCAGGCGTACCCCGATGGGAGAAGATGCAACCCACAAGGCAGGAAGGTCTAGAAAGTCTACCAAAGTGGCAGATAAACTTGGGTTTGCAGCTCATAGGTGTATTTCATCCCAAGCTCTGTTCCTTTCGCTCCTGCATGCAGACAGGGCCACCTCCCAGATCATAAGGCAGATCTTGTGGCTGTGATACAAGGAGCCGGATCTAGCATCCAGGGCTTCAAGAGGCAAAGCAAATGTCAGTTCCTGCTCTCTGCAAGGCATGGGTGCTGCTCAGCAGTATAACACTTACCTAGCATGCTGGAAACCCTAGGTCACATTCAACCCTGCATGGCCTGAAGCATCTTCAAGCACACCCAGACTGCCATTCAGTGCTTTAGGGTGGGTAGTGACTGGGTAGAGAACTAAGACATAGACATTCCTGTACCTACAGCTGCACTAAGAATTTTATTAACCATTATTACACACAACCCAGGGGCTTCTAAACCTATGAGATACTTGCTATTAGAAGGTATCTTCTAGGAGCAACGGCCCTGTCTTCTACTAGCTGAATGACATTGACTACTTGCTTAATTTCTCATGTGCATAAGTTTCCTTGCTTGAAAGTTTGCTGACTCCTTCTCCATCTCTCTGAGGTGGTTGTGCGAATTAAACAAGCAACACAAACACAAGGCAGTAAGAAGGAGAGTGAGCCTTCTGGAAGGCAGGATGTCTTCTCTCTCCACCCCCATTGGCATTGGCTGCCTTGATTAGGGACCGTTCTATGAGAAAGTGTTCCTGAGCACCAACAGTGCAGTTGGGACAGAGCAAGGAAGGTCTTTCCTGTTGTGTCCCAGCACAGATTAGAACCCTCACCATCGCTCATTACCAAGCAACACAGGAAGTCCAGCCTTCCCTGGTACAAGTAACGTCACACACCCTGATCTATACGGGGTCCTACATACATGTTCACATGTTTAAAATAAAAAAAAACTGGAGAGATGGCTCATCGGTTAAAGACTTGTACTATTCTTGCAGAGGATCCAAGTTCAGTTCCCAGGACCCATGTCAGGCAGCTCACAACTGCCTTTAACTCCAATTCTAGGGGATTCAGTGCCTTGGGCACCCAACTCACATATAAATATCACAGGTGCACACACATACACACTTGCTTAAAAATAAAGAATATATATATATATATATATAATACACACACACACATATACATTTTTAAAAAAAACCATCCCATGGCTTTTTAAAAAAAATTCACTTCCTTCATGGATGCTATAAAAAATAAGCAATTGAGGGGGCTG
This sequence comes from Ondatra zibethicus, assembly GCA_004026605.1. Taxonomy (NCBI): domain Eukaryota; kingdom Metazoa; phylum Chordata; class Mammalia; order Rodentia; family Cricetidae; genus Ondatra; species Ondatra zibethicus. The sequence goes on along the minus strand of PVIU01002988.1, from coordinate 153,238 downwards.
GAGAGATGGCTCAGTGGTTAAGAGCACTGCCTGCTCTTCCAAAGGTCCTGAGTTCAATTCCCAGCAAACACATGGTGGCTCACAACCATCTGTAATGGGATCTGGTGCCCTCTTCTGGCCTGCAGGCATATGTGCAGAGAGAATACTGAGAATGCTGTACACATAATAAATAAATAAATAAATCTTTTTAAAAAAATAAGCAATTTTAAACAAAAAACATTAAACAATATCTTTTGAGTGAAGAAATTTAGCCCATCCCCTATCCCACCTCTGCAGTTGTCATTCCCACCAGCTCCATGACAAAAACTGAGGTTCCTAGCAAAGGAGACGAATCCAAAGACCTTCCCTAGAGGAGCTGTCATGAGTTCCTGAAAAGCACAAAGTGCTGCTGCAAAGAGGGAGCTGAAGCCCTGGTTCTGGCCTGAAAGGAAGGAAGGAAGGAAAAGAGGCTCGTGGGGGGGCTGAAGACCAGGGTCCACCCACTCATTTGCCAGCTGCAACCTGAAGACCATTGCCCTTTTTAAATCTTGGAATTAACTTAGCAATGGAATCTGTAGGCTGTGTCTGAAGGAAGAAGTCACACTAGTCCAGAGGTCTAGCTAGGAGAGGGACAGCTGGTGGTGACTGTCCAACCCTGGGAAGACAGAAAGCGCCACAAAAAATGCCAGAGAAGTCACTCTAAGCCCTCACATCTGTGGAGGCTGCTGTGCGGGCAACCTAAACGAAAGGAACACTGACGAAGATGTCACGTTCTGCTAAGAGAGGTGAGAAGCAAAAAGCTCCTTCAACTGCTTTTGAGTTTAAACAAAAGGCCTGGAGGGAGGAATGGACACTGCATTTGTAGAAAGAAGGGTTGTTATTGATCTTCTCCCCTCCCCCCCCTGTCTCCCTCCCTCCCTCTCTCTGAGTCAGGCTCTCTCTCCATAGCCTTGGCTGTCCTGGAACTCACTATATAGCCCAGGCTGGCAGGACGCTGACAGAGATCACCTGCCTCTGTCTCCCAAGAGTGCTGGGAATAAAGGTGTGCACCACACGCCTGGCCCTGATGGGTTATTCTTACTCATTTTCCTCTGTTCATTTCCTCCAGCGAACATAAATATGGAACAAGAGTTACACAACATCTGGCTAGTCAGAGCTACTGTGCACTATGGGTAAGCAAGAAGCTGCGGTACCCAGAGTCAAGGCTACTGGAGGTAAGCAAGTGGCATTATACACTGGGAAGAAAGGAAGGGATGAATAGGAACTGCTCAGTAGAGACAGGGAACTACCCAGAAGCCACCAGCCAGTAACCCGACACTATGGCCCTCACCTCGACGCCGGACTGTTTGGTAATTTTCACCTGCCAGCCCTTAGAACGGAACGATGTCATCGGATCAAGCTCCACCAAGTGCGACAATCTCTCTCCTGGAAACATCAACAGGGAAGTGAGTCTGGACGTCAACCCCAGGATGGCCATCTTCGTCCACTCACCAAGTCCCACTGTTCCTACCTAGTTCCTGGAGCGCATCCCTCAATTGATAGGTTAGTCCCTCTGCCTGACAGGGCTCATGGTCTTCCTCCACCTTGGCTATCTAGGTTGCCCTGTCTGCTCAAATTAGGCAAGGCTGCCCCATCTCTTTCTATACCCTTGCCTATAACTCCAGAGTCCAGTCCTCTCTTGCGTGTCTCTATCTGCTTTGTTAAATTGTCTAGACCTGGCCAATATAGTCACTACAACATGCATTAAACTAATGATCTTCCTGCCAAAATGCAGTGTGTGTGTGTGTGTGTGTGTGTGTGTGTGTGTGTACGCCATAAGTCAACACTGAATGTCTTCCTCAATCTGGAGCTCACCAATTTGTCTAAGCTGGACAATCAGTAAACTCCAGGGATCACCCTACTGCTTGGCTTTTACATAGGGGTTGGGGACCTAAACTCAGGTCCTCATGCTTGTGTGACAGGCACCTCACTGACTGGACTATCTCCTTGGGCCCCCAAGTGAGGTACTTTTGATAACAGAGCTGCAGTGTCAGCAAACAGTTTCGTGATTTATCTCTAGAATGTGTCTCAGATCCCTTTAGGACAGCTGCCTCCCTGGCTGGCCTCTGTTTGCTCTGCCCCTTCCCTGGCCATCACCACCGATGGGCCAAGGGCTTCATCAACTGTGCCAGAGCGATTAACCCAGTTCCCAGTCCACTGTCAGCATGGGGAAGCTAAGGCTTAGGGAGCAAAGTCACCCTCGGCCATTGCACACTCATCAGCCTTGTGGTCCCACCCTTCATCCTGCTCCTGGGGCTGAGGCCTCACCGGTAGAAAATACCAGCTTCAGTCCGTCCTGAGGCTGGAGGGGTCTGTTTAGCACCACCTTCATGTTGAATATCTGTCCGCGTCTGAGCACCAGCTTCTGGGTCTGGAACTCTGAGGTGTGGTGGGCAGCGGCATTCTCCTTTCTCCCCAAGTTCACTGAGTAAACCACCAGCGCTGTTAGCACACAGGATGTGGGAAGACACAGAGCTGACTCTTGACTCTGACAGTTCAGGGAAAAAAAGGGGATGCTGGGGGTCCCCTGTCGTATCCCTGCAGGCCATAATCTGAGATTTTGTTTCCTACCTATAGAATGGGTGTGTGCACACAGGCCACGCTGGAATACAGGGGGTAGAGCTCAGAGATTCAAGTCGTAGATAGCCTTGACCAACACTTCTACTAGTAGCTGCCAGGTGGCCCCCACTGCCCATTCTCCCAGCTTTGTAAACTGGCACATGGATGCTGGAGAGGAGGAGGGGAGGGGCATTTCTCAACCACTCCCCATTCCTGCCAGCCTGCTGTAGACCAGGCTGGCCTCAAACTCACAGAGATCTGCTTGTCTCTGCCTCCCAAGTGCTGAGATTAAAGGCGTGCGCTGCCGCTGCCCGACATTGTTTTTGTTTTTGTTTTGTTGATGTTTGTTTTTAATCATATGGTTTGAGGTGAGAAAGAAGCACCCTAAATGTGGATGGCACCTTCCAGCGACAGCGTGATGAAAGCAGGTCTGAGGGCAAACTGCTTACTTTCAGGTCTTGCTGGCAAACTTACCTACTCTGTTGGCATTTTCAAGCTGCTGCTGCCACCATTCTGGGCTGACAAGAGAACCCAGCTTCTTTGGCTTTCTGACATGGACTGATGGCAAATAACTATCTGGGAATCCTGGATGCTGAGACAGCTAGTCTCCTGGCCTGAGCAGCGATTGGCTTTCAACCTCTCCAATGTGAAAACTACCATTGTTGAACTATCTATGTAAGCCAATATAATAAATACCCTTTTAAAATACATTCATTGTATCGGTCCTGTTCCTCTAGAGTACCCCAGGGTGCACACTACCTAGTTTGCACAAGCATAGATGATTTCTTCCTAGAGGTCTAAGATTTAGGCTACATGACTGACTACAATGAACTCTCAAGGCACGGAGTCCCTTGTTCTAACAGATAACTTATCACTTGTTAAGGGAGTAAACACTGTGTGACCCCACTGACCAAGTCTCTCCCTTTGGTGACTATTGCACCTTGTACCACAAGAAGTCACAGCCGTGAGTATACTACATGTCATTCTGTGTGTGCTGGCTAATTTTATGCCAATCTGGGACATGCTAAAGTCATTTTGGAAGACTGAACCTCAAGTGAGAAACACTCCCACTAGATTGGCCTGTGGATAAGCCTGCATTTTCTTGATTGATGTTTGATGTGGGAGGCCCCAGGTCACTGTGGGCAGTGACACTCCCGGGCTGGTAGTCCTGGGTGCTATAGGAAGGCAGGTTGAGCATACCATGGGGAGAAAGTCAGTAAGTAGCAATCGTCCATGCCTCTGTGTCAGCTCTTGTCTCAGTTTCTGCCCTGACTTCCCTGAGTGACAAGAGGGTGACCCAAGAGCTGTTGGGTGAAATAAACACTTTTCTTCCTAAGTTGGTGATGTGGGATACCCATCTGTATGTTGTGAATGTTTTATTGCCATTGGTTAATAAAGGATCTGCTTTGGGCCTATAGACAGGGTAGAATAGAGCAAGGCAGGAATTCTGAACAGAGATGTAGAGAGAAAGTAAGTGGAGTCAAAGAGACGCCATGTAGAAAGATGCCCACAGGAGCTTGTTGGAAACTTAATGGGAGGTCATGACCTCATGGTGATGCACAGATTAATAGAGATGGGTTAATTTAAGATATAAGAGCTAGCTGGCAATACATATAAGTGATTGGCCAAGCAGTGTTTTAATTAATTAATACAGTTTCTGTGTGATATTTCAGGTCTGGGCAGCCAGGAACGAACAAAGCAGCCTCCACCAACAGATTGGCACCCAATGTGGGGCAGTCATGGTTTGTTTTTTTTTTTATCACAGTGATAAAAACCCTAACCCTGTGTTCACTGGCCTTCTGAGGCCACCACCACCTGCTCCAAGCAAGCATAACTGGAGTCTGTATAGACCTCCTGCTATGGGCACAGGAGTTCCACTGAACATAGCAACTGTTAAGCATTCTAAACCTTACCTCTTCCTGCAGAGGGCTGGGCCCCCTCCAAATTGGTAGTGTAAATGGTTACCCTAGGTACATATGCCAAAGAGTTGTCACTGATTTAGAGAACACAGGGCAATCCTCATCAAAGGAACTCACTTTCAGTAAGGGTTTTATAGGATTTCTACAAATGAAGTCACAGATTTAAAAACAGAATTATCCACTGTACAAAAACTATACAAATATTCTTCCCAAAGAAATCAAAGCTTACAGCAGGTAGCAGCCCCTCCAGTACTTCTCATAAGAGTTAGGCCAGCCTGGGCTGCCAAAGTGAGATTCTCAAGTCTGTCTCATCCCCACTTCTATCCCCAAAGAAAACAATTAGATGCTTTGGACTATGAAATAAATAAGTAATGCTGGGTGGTGGTGGCACGCGCCTTTAATCCCAGCACTCAGGAGGCAGAGTTAGGCGGATCTCTGTGAGTTTGAGGCCATCCTGGTCTACAAGAGCTAATTCCAGGACAGGCTCCAAAGCTACAGAGAAACCCTGTCTTGAAAAACCAAAAAAAGAAAAAATAAATAAATAAATAAGTAAAAAACAGCTAGGGACATAAGGAATTCAAAAAAGTTGTAGGAGGGTGAGCTGGAGAGATGGCTCCGCAATTAAGAGTACTTCTTGCTCTTCCAAGGACTCAGGTTCGATTCTCAGCACACACATGGTGGTTCACAACCATCTGTAACTCTAGTCCCAGGAGATCAGATGCCCTCTTCTGCTCTCCTTGGCTACCAGACACACAAGTGGTGCACAGACATGCATGTAGGCAAAACACTCATATATATGAAAAAAAAAACAAAATAAAATTTAAAGAAATATTAACAAAACAGATTTAAAATAACTTCTAAAAATAAAAGTTCTTAAAATTAAATACACAGCGAAGGAGCTGGAGAGATGGCTCAGCGGTTAAGAGCACTGCTCCTTCTTCCCAAGGTCCTGTGTTCAGTTCCCAGCAGCCACATGGTGGCTCACAACCATCTGTAATGAGATCTGGTGCCCTCTTCTGGCCTGCAGGCAGACTTACAGGCAGAACATTGTATCCATAATAAATAAATAAATCTTTAAAGAAAGAAAGAAAGAAAGAAAGAAAGAAAGATAGAAAGGCTCCCAAGGTGGCTCCGTGGGTAAAGGTGCTTGCTTCCAAGTCTGATGACCTGAGTTCCAACCCCCGTGATGGAAAGACTTAGAGAGTTGCCTCTGACTTCCACATGTGTGTAATAGCCCTCTCCTTCTCTCTCTCTCTCTCCCTCCTTCCCTCCCTCTTTCTGTCTCCCTTAAAAATCCAGCATACAAGTTTAAAAATCATACACTTAACTAGGAGAACTGTGACCTAGGGAACAGACTGGGAACATGGAAGTGGGTTGAGAGGGCCCAAGACGCGGGAAGAACAGGAGCGTTAGGAAGAGCCCTGCCAACAAGCAGGGAGGGCACCACCCACCAAGACAAGATTACTAAGATTACTGGGGTGGTGAGAAAGTGGGTGTCAGCACAGTTCTAGAAAGATTTAAAACGCCTGCTGAGAAACCTGCTCCTGTACCAAAGGAACATCCACTGATACAGACACAAATGCTGAGACAGACACTGACTGACCACCTCTGGAGAGGGAACTGGAGTCATAGGGGGGCAGGGTTAATTTTTGCAATGACCAGTCATTACTTGTTTAGCTTGTGATTCTTTTGTTCCTAAAGAAATGATCCATTCTCTCACCCATTCTGAAAGCCCTCAGTCCTCCTCACGATGCTCCATCATTGGTCACCCTGAACTTCCAGTCGTTGGCCCTTTTCCTGAGTGCTTCTCCCCTCAATATAATGGCTGGGTCAGGAAACTACATCTTTTTTTTAAGCTGTGGTCTTAGCTAGGATTTCTTTTTTAAAAAATGGTTTACTTGTTTTTATTTTATGTGCATTGGTGTTTTGTCTGCATGTATATCTATGTGAGGGTGTTGACACAGACTTAAACAAGCCTGCAGTTGTCCCTAGCTATTTGCAAAGCACTTTCACAGACTTGTCCTTTATTATGGCTGAGAAAACCCAAAGCCACACTGCTAACCAGTTTCTAGCAGACTTCAGCCTGAACCATCTCTCTGACCAGCAGACCCCTCCCAGCACACATGGCCTTTACCAAGCCCCTGGCCCTGCTGTCCTCCTCTGAATGTGGATAAGCATTTGACCATCTGAAGAATCGAGGTGGCCTAGGGGCTATGAAGAACCATGTTTGTCATCCAATGTCACTCAAACTATACCCCTTCGCAGAGCTCCAAAGTAGTAATCCCTTGCCTGACCCATGGCTTTGCATCCAGAAAGAGGCTGCACCATGCTTGATGCCAGTTCACAGAGGACCTAAGAGACTCACATGAAAAACTGAATGCGGTAAGCATAAGGGAGTGGGTGAAAGTGAACAGGCATTCTTATCCCTGCAATTGTTTGGGGAATCTGAAATTACTGTGTATCTAAAAATTTGGCTTTCTTCAATGAGTAAGACAGCAAGCCATGGATTAGGTAGGAGCACAGTGGCCCAGGCACCCTGCCTTGAGGCAAGTGGTTGGCTCAGAGGACTGGATAGCAGCAGGTGCCCAGAAAGCCAAGCTGCCATAGTGCAGATTGTACCCACTCACCACTCCTGGTGTCCATGGTCCTGCTGCCTCTCTCTGCAGCGCTGATGCCAACGGCACTGCCAGAGTGAGTCTCGGAGCAGGTGTGGCCCCTTTTTATGTGGTTCTGGGGTAGATGTGGCCTTGCAGTGGCTGCCAAGGGGCAAGGCTTAGGACCATATCGATCATAAACAATAAAACTTTAACCATCTTCCATATCAGCCCTAGGAGGAAGTCAGGAGGCAAGATGAGCTGGCTTCAAAGGAGGGGGCACAGAGAACGGTGCCATGTGTCTTCTGTGATCCGAGGAACAAGTCCCCGAAAGCCAGGGTCCTGTGACCTCCAGGGAAACTGGGAAGATCTTTACTTAGTACGTGGCTTTATTGTTTTAAAATAAGGGATGCCTAATATTTTTATTTTTATTTTTTAACATATAATGCACACACGATGCAGGATTTTTCCAGTGTCCCCAGCTACCAATTCCTACTCTCTTTTAGACCCCGACAGACATGCTGTCCACTAAGAAGACATCATGTGCCCGCATTACATGAAATATACATACCGATGTGTTCTGAATCTTGTCGCGAGGCCCTGGAGGTGTTGGAGACTTTGCTGTCCGCACGTGGCTACATCCCACAGTTCTTCCCACGGCTAAGCAGCGGTTCTTCTCTTTCAGTGCTGCAGGGAAAGGATCTCACAGAGGTCACCTCCTCCTTACGCTGTGTCTATAGGAAGAGCCACAGGCCTTGTGGAGACACTGGCCCATACATGCCCAGATGCGTGTCTTGTGGACATCCATTCTCTGCTCTCCTTAGGGTACCTATAAGGTCTTTTGTTTCACTGGGGGTGTATTTATGTGTGTACATGTATGTAGGTACACTTACCCATACATGTTATGTGCAGGTTACAGCTGCTTGTGCACCTATGTCTGGAGACCAGAGGTTAAGATCAGGTGTTGCCTTATGAAATTATATACCTTTTAAAATTTTTATTTTATGTGTATATATGTGTATGTGAATGTACACATGTGTACAGGTGACCATGGAGATCAAAAAAGGGTGCTGGATTCTCTGGAGCTGGAATTATAGGTGGTTGTGAGCTGCCAGTGTGGGCGGGAGGTTAGGTCCTCTGCAAGAACAGCACATGTTATTAACTGCTGAGCAGCTGCTCAGCCTAACCACATTATTATTTGGAGACAATTTCAGGGATTTTAATGTCTCCGTTCTCTCCCACACTGGGAATACAGACATGCTCTGCCATGCCAGCTTTTCCATGGTTTCTAGAGATCTGAACTCAGGTCCTCGCGTCTGCTAAGCACGTTATCCACTGAACTATCAGCCCCATACTTGTAACCTTTTCACGTTATCCACGGAACTATCAGCCCCATACTTGTAACCTTTTCACGTTATCCACGGAACTATCAGCCCCATACTTGTAACCTTTTCAGCGAGGCCAGTTCTTGTTTGACTCAACAAAAGCTCCGGAGCAGGAGTAAGGCCTGAGTCCCAGCATTCAGTAACTGCTGCTGTGTCCTTGGAAAGTGGTCTGAGGGACTGAGTTCCTTCTGGGCCACCAGTTTGTGGGCCTGCAATTGCCCTCACAGGTCCCCCTGGATATCAGAGAGCTTTTTGGCACCTGTAGACCTCAACTGCTGAGACTTGTCCCAATTGGCTCTGGAACTGACAAAACAACAGCCTGGGCAGGCTCGCTCTGTAGTATTCTACACCCTGCTTTTAAGTCAAGTATACTAGCGAGAGACTTATTTTTCTTTTTTTTAAAAGATTTATTTATTTATTATGTATACAGTGTTCTGTTTGTATGTCTGCCTGCAGGCCAGAAGAGGGCACCAGATCTCATTACAGATGGTTGTGAGCCACCATGTGGTTGCTGGGAATCGAACTCAGAACCTTTGGAAGAGCAGCCATGCTCTTAACCTCTGAGCCATCTCTCCAGCCCGAGACTTATTTTTCTTTTTTTTTCTCCACATTTAATTTTTTATTATTGCCGAGACTTATTTTTCTATTTCTTCTCGTAGCATCAGAATTTAGGATCACGTGCATGAATTATGTAAAGCTAGAGCTGCTCATCCTACGAAGTGGGCAGGAGAGAAGCCTCTGCAGAGTCCTGGCCCAGGGACCAAAGGGTCTGTATTTACTGTCTTGGTCCATGCAAAAGAGGGACCTGAAAAGCATAAGCTTCCTCCAGGGCACCAGGGCAAGAGCAGGGCATCCACAGACAACAGGGCACCAGGGCAGGAGCAGGGCATCCACAGACAACAGGGCACCAGGGCAAGAGCAGGGCATCCACAGAGAACAGGGCACCAGGGCAAGAGCAGGGCATCCACAGACAACAGACCGTGTGCTTGAGCCGCTTCACCTCTTTGTGCTTTTGTCTTCAACCTCTAGAAACTGGGAGGTGATGAATCCCCGAGCTCCAGGTTATGTTATCCCACAGGCTCCTGGTACCTAGAATAGAAGGTATGCTCCATATAGGATGCTGGGCTTAGTTTTACAGCGAGGAGCCCTGTGTGGCGTTAATAAGGAACCCAGCCAGCCTCCCTCCCTCTGCCTCCACTGCGCTGGCTTTTGCTTTACTTTGTGGCGTTTCTCTACTCGGTGGCGCTAGGTGACACCTGTTCTCATCTTCCCAGTCTGTTCCACAGGGAGCAGCGGCTGGCTATGTCGCAGGGCTGTCCCCTTCCAGAACTGCTGTTCCAGCTGTACCAGGGCCTGCTGGGAGAGCTTGGGGCTGTCAGCCTATCCCATTCTCTGTTCTTCTCATAGGGGTGATCAGGTGATCAGTCATGGGTCCCACCAGGGGGCAGAGGCTTGAAGGCAACTACCTGGGAAATAGGTACCAGTGACCGCAATCCAGAGATGGCAGGGTCTTGGAGGAGAGAGAGGAGAGGAGGGGGGAGACTGGCAGGAAAGTTCTAGACATTGGAGATGGGAAACACACTTAGACATGAAACTGCCAGCCAGGATTGGATTTGTCCACTTTTTGCCTCTGCCCAACGGCTGGGCTCATGTTGAGAGATCTTGCTCAGGACTGAGTATGTGAGGAGACAGAGCCAACTAAGATAATGTGTGAAGATGTTCTCACAGGGCACCCGATGGATGCAGGGGAGGGAAGCTGGGGACACCTGAGTGAGAGCTTGTAAGCCAGGTTCTCTCCTCCCAGAAGGAAAGCCTGGGAAGGTTTGCTTGTGGGCTTTCGTGCCTGCTCTGCTACCCAACCTCTACACTCCCGGCCCATTTCTGAGAAAGGAGCAGTCCTAGGCCTGGCAGCCATCCCGGTGCCACAGGAGCTGCCCTGGCGCCACGCATTGCTGTCTGTGGAGACAGAGAGGGGTTGATAAACAGCACCCAGAGACCTCTAGGGCATCTTTTCTTCTTGTATCTGCACCTCTGCTTATCTCTGTTCTGACTCATATACGTATATAAACAACTTTACAAGGGAAAATGAAAGATTCCAATAACCCAGGAAATCTCTACTCATCAAGCCATCCAGTGCCTGACACATTGATTGTGCAGGGGACAGGCTGATCTCACAGGCCCAGGTTAGTTCACCGTCAGCCCTGCTGGGGGTCACCGCCATGCAGTGGTGAACTGTTCTTTCCTCTGCTGTACCCGCTGTGGGTCCAAGGCATGACTTCTTGGTTTGATTAAGATCTGTCATCTGGGGTAAACTGTGCAAAGGGTGATCCGGACTGATAGTCATAATACCAAGTAGAAAGACCTTTCAGGATGCTGTGGGAGGTCAGTTAGGGGACAAGGAAGTGCAGCTGATGGCTCCCGGCCCCTTCTATGTCCAGGGGGTAGATGCAGGGAAACGAGCTCTCTGAGCCTGTCCTAGGATATGGGATCTGAACAGCCATTGTGGAGCGCACCCATAACCCCAGCAATTAGAAGGTAGGGGCATCCTCAGCTATATAGTGAGTTTGAGGCTAGCCTGAGTTACATGTCTCTGTCTCAAAAAGTCAGTAACATGAGAAGAGAATTGTGAGGGACCATTCTCCGTCCATCCCACTCCTGGAGCCGATTCCAGTGGCGTCCGTTGTGTACCTCCAAATGTGTCTTCCTTGTCTAGGTCCAGAGAACCCAGAACACAGCTAGGCTGGTAGGAATAATGTGTATTTCCTAGCTGACCACCACAGAAACTGTAACTTCATGTTTCATAATATTAAAAATCATCATTCCAATATACCAACAAGCCATTGTCCTTAAAGATTCATAAGATATGAATAAAAACAAAAAGGAATAAAAATTTCTATCTCTTTCTCAAGGTCAGGAACTAAAACCTTGTGGTTTCCCTAATGCCCCAGCCTGTGTCCCCTCCTACACCACTGCCTTGTCAAAATTAAACACTACTCTGAGTTAGGGCTTCTTTCACCTATCACCCACTGGCCTGCCCATCATTTATCTATATCTGGCTATTTGCCTGTCTACCTATCTATCATCTATCTACTCATCTATCTGTCTATCTATCATCTATCTAATCCATCATTTATCTACTCATCTGTCTATCATCTATCTAATCCATCATCTATCTACCTATCTATCATCTATCTAATCCATCATCTATCTAATCATCTATTTATCTATCTAAGAACTGGAAATTGAATGTGAAGCCTCAGGCCAGCAGTCAATTACTCTACTACTGAGCTACATCCTCAGTCCCCTTACTTGTTTAAAAACACCATTCATGTGAATATTTTAAAATAAGTAACACTGTTTAGGGCTTTCTTCTTCCTTTTCTTCTTCTTCTTCTTCTTCTTCTTCTTCTTCTTCTTCTTCTTCTTCTTCTTCTTCTTCTTCTTCTTCTTCTTCTTCTTCTTCTTCTTGTTTTGTAAAGGGTAATATACTAAAAGTGTCCTTTTTTTTTTACTCCATATTATGGTGCATGCATGATGCACGCATGCATGATGTGTGTGGATATATTCATGCCCCTGTGTGTGTGTGTGTCCGAGTCAGATGACAGTCTTGGATATGGGTCCCCATGTTCCACCATGTTTGAAGTAATGTTTGGCACAGTGCTACATGTGACAGGGTAGCTGGCTTGCAAACTCCAGGCATTCTCCTGCCTCTGTTTCCCCTCTTGCCATAGAATTGCTGGAATTACAGATGTACTGGCATGCCTGGCTTTTATGTGTGTTCTGGGGGTCTGAACTCAGGTCCTCATATTCGTACAGCAAATACTTTACCCTGTGAGTCATCTCCCCAGCATCTATATTAGAGTTTTGAAATTTATTCACCCACACGACCCATGCCTTGTTTTCACTGCTGTCTACGGTCCAGTCTCTCTCTCCTATTTTCCCCCATTGATATTATTACCTCAGAATTTTCTAATTATTAACACCAATGCATATGAAATAAAAATAAATATTAAAAATATGTATAAAAAGATCACATATGAATTTTAGGCAGTATCATTCTAATAATATTGAATTTTCCAATCCATGAACATGTCTTTCCAGTTCCTATGCTCCCCTAATTTCTTTCAGCAACCTTTTGTAACTCCCTGGTTAAATTTATTTAATTTTCCCACTTCTTTTTGATGATGCTGTATGTGGAATTGTTGATAAATTTTCAAGTGCCTTAGGGTCTGATTACTAGCACCTCCTCCTACAGGGCCTCAAATGGATCTTTCTGCTTCTGCTCCTGCCTTTGATAGAATGTTCTAAATATAAGCAAACCCTTTAAAATGTTAGTTGGGTTAATTGTCTAGAGTAAAAAAAGCAAGTCACTTCAATAATCTGTAGTATCTGGATGCTTTGCCATTCTTATTTGACTGTATTTCTTGAGATGGCACCTAATGCACAAGAAAAAGGGGGGAAAAGCCAATTTGCATTCATCAAAATTAAAAACTCATGTACAGGGCTAGAGAGATGGCTCAGTGGTTAAAAACACAGGCTGCTTTTCCAGAGGACCCAGGTTTGATTCCCAGCTCACAGCAGTCTCTAACGCCAGTCCCAAAAGATCTGATACCCTCTTCTGGGCTCTTCAGGCCCCAGGGGGTGTACAGACGTATGTGCAGGAAAACACCCATATACATAAAATCACAAAGGTTAAAAACCAAACAACTCATTGATTCAAAAGGCACCTTGATAGTACAAGGAAGTGAAAAGACAACTCCCCAAAAAGGAGAAAGTATTTTCAAATCATACAGCTAAGGGACTTTTTGCTATACTTTGAAGAGTATGACAACTATCACTTTAAAAAACAGTTTTAAAAGGGTCAAAGCTGGGGCTGGAGAGATGGCTCAGTGGTTAAGAGCATTGCCTGTTCTTCCAGAGGTCCTGAGTTCAATTCCCAGCAACCACATGGTGGCTCATAACCATCTGTAATGAGATCTGGTGCCCTCTTCTGGCCTGATATATAATAAATAAAGTCTTAAAAAAATATAAAAAAAAAAGGGTCAAAGCTGGGGCTGGAGAGATGGCTCAGTGGGTAAAACACTTCAATCCCCAGAACCCATGTAAAGTTGAGAATGACAAACATCTGTAATCGCAATGCTCCTACAGTGAGAGGGGAGGCCAAGACAGACAGACACACACACACAGACGTATGGAAGTGTGCACGCACGCACGCACACACCCACCCAACACCCAATCAAAGCTCTTGGTTGCTGTGCTTGCACAGGGTGGGGGTTCTGGTAAAGGAACTGGCGGTATAAACTGAGGTCACCTCCCTTACCCTTTAGGGAGGGCTAAAGAGAGACTTAGCTTTCAATAGAAGAAAGGTCTTGGGAAGGTGCTCAGGCAGGGGGCCCCTGGTCCAGATGGGCCTCCTTCCTTTTGTCTGTATCCAGGATTAAGGGCTTTTTCAGTTAGGGCTGCTGTTGCTGCGATGGAACACCATAACCAAAGCAATTTGGAGAGGACAGGGTTTAGTTGGCTTACACTTCAGTTATCACTATCATCATCAAGGAGAGGACAGGGTTTAGTTGGCTTACACTTCAATTATCACGATCATCATCAAGGAAGTCAGGACAGAAACTCAAACAGGGCAGGAACTGGAGACAGGAGCTGATGCAGAGGTCACGGAAGGGCACTGCTTGCTGGCTTGCTCAGCCTGCTTTTTTTTTTTTAATAGAACCTAGGATGGCCAGCCCAGAGATGGTCCCATCTGACCCACAATGGGCTGGCCTCTCCCCCATCAATCACTAAGAAAATGTCCTACAGGCTTGCTTCCAGCCCGTTCTGTCCACTGAGCCTTTTCTTTTCTTTGTTTTTTGATTTGCTTGTTTGTTTTTCAAGACAGGGTTTCTTTTTATAGACCCATCCTGGAACTTGCTCTGTAGTAAAGGTGTGTGCCACTGCCTGGTTCCTCTTAAGGAGACATTTCTCAACCTCCTCCTGCCCCCGCCCCTGAGACAGGGTTTCTCTGTTGCTTTGGAGCCTGTCCTGGAACTCCCTTTGTAGACCAGGGTGGCCTTGAATGCACAGAGATCCGCTGGTCTCTGCCTTCCGAGTGCTGGGATTAAAGGTTTGTGCCACCACCTCCAGGCAAGGAGACAGTCTCAGATGAGGCTCCATCCTCTCCGATGAGTCTCGCTTGTGTCAAGTTGACATAAATTATCCAGAAGTGAGGATGGGCTGTAGGTGTGGATGGGGTCTAGGTGCGGACTGAGTTTCAGGAACCTGACAGTGTAGAGATCATAAATAGGTCTGGGCAGTGAATGGTTACCAGGGCAGGGCTAAGTGCAGGACGCTCTGGCCAGGGCTGCCTGAGCCACTACGTGCAGGCAGAAACTATGTCATAGATTGGATTTGAGGACCTCAATTCTGCTGCCCTCTCCTCTCTCTTACCCCACTTCAGTGCCCACCTTTTTCAGTGCCAAGCTGCCAGTTTTTCTTCTAAGACAGCATCTGGGAAAACTGGGCAAGAGTCAGAGTTGTTGCTAACCCCAGTCCCTTGCAGGCACTGACACTAAAGCATCATTTATTATACATCAAGCCCAGCCTAGTGTGGTGGCTCATTCCTGTAACCCCAGCCCTTGGAAGGCTGAGGTAGGACTGCTGTGACTTTGAAATCAGTCTGACCTACATAATGAACTGATCATAAAAACAAAACCAAAACCAAAAGCAAGACCTCTGCAAGTCTGATCTTTTAAACTGTCCAAAGTCCTCCAACAGCCATTTTTCCCAAAGAAGATACACAAATGACTCATAAGCATAGAAAAGATGCTTGACACGGTTATTCACTATAGAAATGTAAATAAAAACAACCACTAGGTACCACTAGGATGGCTGAGATAGTGTCAACAGTCAGCCCCACAGACTCTTGGGAGTGCCTGCTGGAGAACTCGCACTGGTTGGTACCGTTCCCTGGCTGGAATCCGCAGCTGTGTAAGAGAGGAGGAGCTCAGCTCAGTGATGACTAGCAAGCATTTGTCACCCTCTTCCTAGCTGTGGATGCAATGTGACCAACTGCTCCCGCGTCGCTGTGACTTCCCCCGAGTGATGGGGCTGTGTCCTTGAAATGTGAGCCAGAACCAACCCTTTCTCAAGTTGATTTGTCAGTATTTTAATGACAGGAAAAGAAACTAAAACAACGGCTGTAATAAAAAAGATGAACAAAGGTGGGGATTGAATATAAACAAAGTATTTTATATGTATGAAATGCCATAATTAATGTACAATTAACATATGCTAATACAATGTACAATTAACATAAAAACTGAAAAAGATGGTTAATAATCATGTTGTCAAGGAAGTGGTGAGACTGGAACACTCATACTTGGATGGCTAAACTATATAATGGTGTGGCTGCTAGTCCCTCCTCAAAAAGTTAAGCAGAAATCCCAGTACTCGGGAGGCAGGGACAGGTGGATCTCTGTGAGTCTGAGGTCACCCAGGTCTACATAGCAAGTTCCAAGCAAGCATGAGCTACAATATGGAAACCCTAACTCAAAAATAGCAACAAAACAAAAAGACCAAGTTAAAATGGCTTATTATGTGTCCCAGTCATTCCATTTCTAGGTATCTATTCAATAGAGTTGAAATCACATTTCCACAAGACATCTTGAATACTAATAACAGTATTATAATAACCCCAAAGTGGAAAAAAAAACCTATCTAACAAAAGATCAAATGGTCTCCCTACAAGGTAGGATGGGAATGAACCATAGAAAGGAATGAATTAAAATGTGCTACATTAATAATGAGCCTGAGAAACACTATTTTAACTGAAAAAGAAAATTTAAAAGACCTCAGGAAAAGACCTACTATATGAAATATCCAGACTAGGAAATTCATAGAAACAGAGGTATCTGTGATAGCAGAGAGTGTAGCGCGGTGTGGACAGAGCAACGACTGATGGGTATAACTTTCACTGAGAGTGAAAGATGTCCTGGAATTAAAGATGGCTGAAAATCTTATGGATATATTAAAAACTGCTAACTATAAATAAAAAATAAGAACAGAAAATGGTAACTGCCCTATCAAGGCCACAGGCTACACAGAACCTGATGCCAAATCTCAAACCCGGAAGCAAACAAAACAAGCCGCAATCCAGGATGCACATCAGAAAGATAAATATTGTCTTGTGGTTTATTCTTTTTGTAAAAGAACCAGCCTCTGCAACAAAGACATAAATGCTGCCAGCCTTCTCAGGTGATTCCAGAAGCAAACATTTCTGCTTTCCAGAGAACAATTCATCTTCCCTGTAGAAAAAAAAAAAACAAACTTGATCCTGTGGTCTTAAGTATCTGTGCACTAGCCAGTATCAAGCACCTCTGTGCATTCAGCGGCTGTCTAGATTGGAGGCAGAGTTCCTTCAGGACAGTGCCTGGGACAAGATGGACATCTGACCTGCACGACGGCTTGCCCAGAGAGACCCTACCAATGGCTCTCAGCAACCTTCAATACTTGTTTTTTTTTTTTTTTTTTAAATACTAATTTTATGTGTGTAACTGGTCTGCACATGCTTGCATGCCGTGAGTGCCTGGTGACAGCAGAGGTCAGCAGAGGGCAGATGTGCAGGAACTAGAGCCGTCATTTGGGTGGCAGGAATCCGGGACCTCTGCAAAAACAGCAAGTGCTCTTAACTGCTGAGCCCTTTCTCCAGCTCTCATGCTTGGTCTTGAATGGTGCCTGCACTACAGGATGGCATGGCAGCCGGGAACTAGGCTGGAGATTTAAAAACACACGCACACAGAGAGAGACATGGGGACAAGGGTCACTCTTGATACAAGAACGTCAAGAATTCCCCCTTTATTGTGTCCAGGGGCAGCTTATATAGGGATCCTTGACTGATAGCCACGCCCCAGCCAAACCCACCAGAAACCACTCCCCTGCCGTCAGGAACTCCTGAGGGTCTCGTGCTGTGCTCAGAGCAGCTGCAAACACAAGAAAACAAGTTGTTTTGCACAGAGCAGCTGCAAGCATAACAAGTTGTTTACAAGAAATTCAGGGTCTGGGGGTCCACAGCCTCCAACAGGAGCACACCTTAGGGGGCCTAGAATGGCTTCCTTTCTCACTGGTGGAATGGCCATCATGAAACCCTCATAAAGGAAGTGGTTAGTGACAACAAGGTTCTGAGATTGGTACAGTTTGCCACTGGGTCTCTCTGCTCTTGACTTATTGAGGAGACAAGAATGTGCTGAGGGTTAAGCCTCTCTAGGCTTAGAGAAAGATGGGGCTCACAGTCTTTCTAGTCCTCATTAGCTGTGTGATGTTGGACAAGTCACTCCACGGGCTCCTGAGACTCGGTTTCTTCACCTGAGAATACTAGAGCGTGTTCCTCACGGGGTGGTCAGGTGGTTTTACTATGTCAAAGTGGGCGAAGCAACGAACAGCTTTGCCTTGGCTCCCAGGAGGGTTTAAAGGAGTTTGGAACTAGGTTTGGCAGAGGTTGTTGCCAGGAGTGCAGAGGAGACAGAAGCACAGACCGGAACTGGACCTTGGGGACTTGCAAACCTTTCCATAGTAGAAGTCTGGCCACTGGGGAGTCCAGTGTGTAGGACAGAACAGATGCTGAAACAGAAACCGCTGTGAGCGCAGAGGAGAGGCCGGGTCCCCGCGTCAGTAGGCTGTCACCTGCGTCACCTGCGCACACGAGCAGGGGACAGAACCTTCATTTGTCGGGGTCCTGGCTTAGGGAGGAACCACAAGGGAGGAGCTGGAGCTGGAGGCAGGGGCACACAATCTCCGTGAGTACTACTCCACGACCCCAATTCTGAGAACTCAGCTACCTGACTACATGCCCTTACCCCCAAAGTTGGAAAGAATTAAGATTGCACACCCAGTACCTTTATCTTACAAAGTAGGATTTATTAGCCCAAGTTTCCTTCTTTTGCTGTGGATTCATAGGCGCTGACAGACTACTTGACACATTACAAGTCTGCTTGCTTTTTTTCCGTCAGGACATCCCGCCAGCTGCCGACGCCGGGGTATATGAAGGGTCATGGTCAGGTAGGAGGATCATAACCAACAGAGTCTTCCAGGACTCATCAAGGCAGCCCTGGAGCACCCGAATCGGATCCCTGTACCAACACTGAAGGGTGTGGGCCTCATGCTGTGGTGGTTATCGTCATCTTACAGGAGCAAATGCTTCAACACTCCAGGCTGCGAGCTGGCCAGAGGCCTGTGGTTGGTCTGGCATCTCCTTGCGGCCGACAGTCAAAAGCTGCACTCCCAGGCCATCCTGGAAACCGTCCTATTTGCCAACCTGTGGCTGGGCATCGTGGTCACCTTTACGGGGGTCTATCACTGCTGCTTGCTTGCCTCCCAGGTGGGTGGGAGTGTCCTGTGGATCAAGGTGAGCCCACAGAGGATGAGGAACACCCCTCCCCACCACAAGACCTCCTGGCACTCTCCGTACAGCACGTAGCCTAAAACGGCCTGTGGGAGAGATAGGTGTAAGGGACTTGGCCTCCTTCAGTGGGCTCTACCATTCCTTAGCGGCTGACTTCTTCCTGAGGAGGCCAGACGCCAAAGTCTGGTGCTTCACATCCAAATACCAACTTCATTACATCAAGCCATGTACTTCTGTCTCCTCTGTGGAAGTCAGGGGCTACCCTGACTGAGCAACAAGGCCCAACAGAGGCCAGCAGGTGGGGCCAGTAATCATAAAAGCAAGCTAGGCCACGTTCCTTCCACTTCAGGACTGATGCGTCTACTCCACCTTGTTGGCCTTGGGTTTATACAGGGAACCTTGACCAGTCCCCCTCTATGCCCATAGCTAATGTCATCATTCCCAGACTTATGAGACACACGCCAAGGGACTTCACATGGCTGGTGTTTAGATTTCATCCCTACCTAAGCTCTCCAGGTTTAGGGGCTCCTCGACTGGCGAATCCAACCTCTGCTTGACTTCCTGTCCTTTCTTAAGCCTGAACAAGCAGGGGTTTCCCCAAGGACAACTCACCCAGAATGTGAGTAAGAACAAGGCCAACAGGCTACTCACCGAGCTGAGTATGTTTGAACATGTCACTGTGACAGATGCAATGGCTGAAGACATGGAGAAACTGAGGCCCCGGCTAAAGAAGGTCCACATCAGAGAATTGGCGCTTGCCATGGCCATAATGCCTAAGACACACAAGCCAATATTCACCTGCAGGAGAGAGGGTCACTGCAGCTACAAGCACAATGGGCAGAACCTTACAAAAGGCCGGGGGATCTTTAGATGCCTCCTGCAAAGGATATGTAGACCTTGATGACAGAGTGAGGTACCTGCCTCTAGGCAAGGGGCATAGTTTTCTTTCGTGTAGACCTCAAATTTCTGGCAACCTAGTAGTCTCTTGGAAAGAGATGACTTACAACAAACAGGGCACCGTCAGGGACAAGGGCAACCTGCTTGTACAGTGGGTGACGAAATTCTGATCAGTACTGGGAAAGAGTAAGAAAAACTTCCATAGTCTCGAGCCCTTCATTCCACTGTGGACCACTTGGGCACATCTGCGACCCAAAGGGAGATGCGCTTCAAGGCTGGCAACTGCCACTCGGTTGGTTCTAAATCGCCAGCAATCTTACAAGAAACAAGCGGTCCCCTATTGAGGTCGGGACCTGATCCTCTCTTGGAAGCCGGGACAGAGGACAGGGCCGACAGCCCACCTCCCTAGGGGCTTCGTCATGGCTCTGGGCAGAGGCTGGACGAGGTGGGCAACCGGCTATCTCCGCCTAGGAGCCACGTGCCGGGTCAGGCTGGGCACAGGGGTGGTGCGGGCGTCCTCCCCCCGGGAGGCCCGGACCGAGTTTGCGGCCCCCTCCTAGCCTCCTCCCCCGCCCGCTGTCCGCCCCCCCCCCCGATCCACACCTGCCTGCCGAAGGCCAGCTTGGCGGCGGCGGCCGCCAGGGCCCCGAACGCGCCGGCGCACAGACAGTTGAGCACGCCCCAGAAGCGGCACCGCATGGCGCCAGCCCGGAGGCGAGCGGGGAGCTCCACGGGGGAGTCGGGGTAGGCGGCTGCCGATACGGCGGCACCTGAGGTCGGCGGCCCGGCCGCCATGAGGCCCGCTGCGCCCGCCACAGCCGAGCCTCCGTGAGCCCGGCGAGGGCGGAGCCGGGTCGAGCGTGGAGGAGGCGGGGCCGGGGCTGAGGAGCCCGTGCGCGCGAGGCGAATCTGCCAGGGAGCAGCATGCGCCACTGAGGGGAACCTGCTGCTGTGAGACGAATCTGCTGCTGAGGCGAATCTGTCACAATGCTGAAGTGACCCAGATCCCGAAAGAACCCTGCAGCCCAGGGGATGACGGGGCCCCCGTCTGCAGTTCCATACCTTCTTCCCCTTGGCATGGATGAGCACCTGAAAATGCTGATTCGGGGCTCAGCAGGTCCTGAAGCCAACGTGCACCCTAAAGATGCGTGGTGGCGCACGCCTTTAAATCCCAGCACTCGGGAGGTAGAGGCAGGTGGATCTCTGTGAGTTTGAGGCCAACTTGAATTACAAGAGCTAGTTCCAGGACAGGATACACAGAGCAAAATCAAACCAAACAAAATGTTCCCCCTCGTGGATGCAGGGGACAGATCTGGAGGTGCGCAGCTTGAGACAGAAGAGTTTGGGGAAAGTGCTCAGAAAGGCGTCGTTTGTTAATCGCTTTGGGACCACCAGAACCACAATCACTTCAAAATCATGTAAAGTTATTCAAGAAACGAAAACGCGTCATCTACTGTCAGTAATACTACAAGTTAATGGCAATCCTGGACAACACGTCTCACATAAGAGGGATGGGGCCGCCTGGCATGGTTGGTGGTATAGTGCTGCGCCAGCGGGTGTGTTTGTGTGCGTGTGTGCCGGGATTGAGACATGGAGACTTCTTTTCAGGTGGAAGAACAGCAACCTTTGTTTGCCCCAGCTAAAGCCTTGTATACCTTTACGGAACTGGATGGCTTCTGCGGAAAAGCACGGGCCAGAAAGAACACAAACACCTCTGTCAATTATGGAGTGCAAGGGCGTCCCGCTGTCAGAGGGAATGAGGGCAGCCAGATCACAACAGTACAGGCCTGAAATCCTAGCACTGCTGAGGCCGAGGCAGGATTATCGTGAGTTTGAGGCCAGCCTGGACAACATAGCTGGACTAGCCAAAGAATTTTTGAGACTATCTCAAAAAACTGTTTTTGAAAAAGGAGGGTTGGGGACCTAAGTTAGTGCTTCCCTAACACATGGAAAATCCTGAGTTCAATCCATGACAGTGTATACTGCGGGTACATTTCCTTAAAAGCAAAACAAAACAAAAAACCCAAAGTGCTTTTGAAGTGTATAAAGTGGGCCAGGCTAGGGGTGCACCTCAGGAGGCAGAGGCGAATGGATCTCTGTGAGTTCAGAGAGCAGCCTGGGCTACATAGTTCACTTCTTGTTCAGCACACTATTTCCGTGGACATTTCATGCCCCATTGTTCCTCATGCGGGTAGTTTTGTGCCGGAAATGAGGGGATGGGGATTTGGGGGCTGGAGGAGTGGCTTAGCAGTTGAGAGCACTGACTGGCGGTTAGGCAGCTTCCAACCTCATAGCTCCCCACTTCATAGCCCCAGGAGAGCCAGTGCCTGTTCCTGGCCTCCGAGGGCACCTGCACTCGTGTACACACACCTGAACACAGATACACATATAAAGATAAATAAAAAGCATCGATTATCCCAGGTAGTTGTATGTGGTATAAACAATTTAATCTGCAGCGAAGGAAGTTGGCCTGCAGAGGCCTCGTCGTACTGTTTCTCTTGACAGTGGAGAGATTTAACACTGTGGCACCGGGCAAGCGAAGCTAAAACAGATCTAAGATGCTTCTGTCATGGTTTTCATCCCAGAGATTAGGAAAGGAATACTGTGCTTTAGCAGAGTAAGGCAGACAACTGTTCACATCTGATGTGTGAGGTGTAGAGAAATAGTGGGAAGCAGTGTATTGTCCAGCTGTGTGGCCTCCAGAATTAGTAATTTCAAAGCAAACTAAGCCCAAGTAAAGCTAGTGGGTTGACTTGGTTTATTTTTTGTGTGTCCAATGTCAAAACCCAACTAAAAATCTAGGTGTGATGGTATATACCTAAAATCCTCAAACTTTGGAGGTAGAAGCAGGAGGATCAGGAATTCATGGACATCTTTGCCTACATAGTGAGATCAAGGTAAACCTGGATTAGACGAGACCCTATGATCCTGGTCAAAAACCTCAAAACTAGGGCTTGAGAGTTAGCTCAGAGGTTAAGAGTACTTGTTCTTGCAGAGGGTTTGGTTCCCAGCACCCACAGGTGGCTCACAGTTATCAGTAACTAGTTCCAGGAGATCTGGCACCCTTTTCTGACCTCCAAGGATACCAGGCATACATGTGGTACAGGTACATAAATGTAGGCAAAATATTTATACACAATTTCTTAAAACTTGTTTTTGAAAAAATTTATTTGACTGTAGAAAAAAATAGGCATGTATAAAATGCTCATGACAATAGTTATAAAAAAAACAAACAAACAAACAAAGAAACAAATGTATAGGACAAGTTTGCTACAAAATCAGCCAGTCATCAATCAAATTCACACCAAGTTTATCAAAGGTGAATCTAAGGGCTTGGCCAACATTCGCCAGAGACCTCAGCTGTAGGTTTTTATTTTAAAGTCTTCCAGAACTTACAAGTGACCTGAAGCCTGCAAGTGCATTGTTACCTACTTGACAGTCTGCTGTTTGCATGCAGAATACCCATCAGAATACTGAGGGTCACTGCACACCGTTGTTTACAATTAAGGACTTTCAGTTTAGCTCTATTATCGGGCAAGTGCAATCTCACTTTTAAAGAACCAATCTAAACAATATGGTGTGTAGGGAGCTGGCTAGGATCTTTAGAACTCATTCTTTTTCTTTTCTTTCAAAAATACATTTTCAGCACGCAACTTTTCTGTCTCCTGTAATTTAAAAAAAAAGAAAATTAAGTTTCTAATTGTTATAGAAGCTATTTTCTTGACTTCAGTATATATTCAAATTAAAGCTACAATATTTAGTTAGTGAATATTAAATAAAAATCTGGCACCTGTGAGATTAGAGTGTGACCCTGTCTCAAAAGACAAAAAAGCAAAATAGCAATGACCAATTTATTTTACTAAAATAATCACTTTTAAACCACCATAAATTTACTTAGAACAGTCTCCAGTTTACCTCAGCAAGCCTGACGTTTTCCTTCTTGAGTCGCACTACGTACTGAATCTTCTGATGTAGGTTTCGATGGCCTATCAATTTTCCATTCTCCTCAGCAAGATATTTGAGTTGCTTTCTCAACATCTCCATTTCCTGTCAATCCAAGGATGGAAAGATCACATTATGCATACCCTTTCACCAGCACCAACGGAGCGCTGACCAAGCTTCTGTGAGCCTTCTGCACACTAGAGAAACTGAACCAGGGATGTGTTTTGTTAATTCTGTTTACTCAAGTATTCTACCTAGCGTGGACAACCCGACATACCTGGAAAGTTCTCTCTCTTTCTTCATACATTTCTTCCAGTTTTGACCGCAGCTGCTCCTTTTCCTGAAATGCTCTAGACTCCAAAGTTCTGGTTCGCTCAATCTCCTCACCCATTCTGTGGCAGACCTTTTCCTTACTCTGAAGGGCACTTTGGACTTCTTCTAGCCTGGAAGAATAGCATTACTAACAGTATTGCATGAAAATATAGTTATAAAACAAGACTCAAACTAGGTTTTTCCTTCTAAGTTCAGAATTTTGATTTCTTCAGGACTCCTGTATAGCTGGCAAAAGAAGACAGGCTTGCTGGGTGGTGGTGCACACCTTTAAATCCAAGCACTCCAGAGGTAGAAGGTAGACCCCTGAATACAAGGCCAGCCTGGTCTACAGAGCAAGTTCCAGGACAGCCAGGACTACACAGAGAAACCCTCTCTTGACACAAACACACACAAAGGCTAGAACTGGGGTGGACCTAGGTAGTAAGTGCTTTCCTGACAATGGCTCAGGCTCTGGGCTTCACCTTCCTCAGCGCAGTAGAGGGACAGTGCTGAATAACAGATGTGATTGCTTTGTTAGGTCAATGTTTTAATCCTGAGAAAAACTCTTCAAACCATTTTATTTATTATTTGGAGTCACACTGTTGTGTAGCCCAGGTTATCCTCAAAGTCACTATGTAGCTGAGGATGACCTACTTCCCTTACCCAAGTGCTGGGATTATAGGCATATTCCACAATGACAGGCTTCACATTTTTAATTATAAAAATGTAGTGTGAAACTTTGCTTGCCCACGTGGAGATGGAAATGAGGTATCATTACTGTCTGTAGGCTTTAAGCGTCTCCAATCTCAGAATAATGATTTCTGATTTAAAAACCAAGCCCCAGACAATGGAACATTAGTTCTGGCATCAGGGGTGTGTACTTTACCCATTTCAATGAAAAAGGATAGGATTTCACCTACTTTATAAGAGCGTTTCAGTTTTGTAAACTTTCTGTTGGAAACACTGTTTGCTACACAATGTATGTGGAATGTAATACTGACTGATGGATGGGTGATACACAGGATCTAAACCTCTCCATAGGCCAGCTCAATCTAGGCAATGCATTTCCAGAGCATGTTCAGTGATACCCTCAGGGGCAATGCAGGAAGAGCTGTGCTTCTGCTCCCGCCCACCTTACTGTCAGTCAGGTGTTGTGGCTTGAATGCAAAAAGTTCCCTAGGGCTGATGCATTTTTAATACCTGGTTCCTAGTGGATTGGCGCTATTTGGAAGGCAGTGGAGACTTTCTAGAGGAAGTACATCCCTCTAAGGCCCATGTCTTAGGGGTTTTTGTTTTGTTTGTGGCAGGGCCTCTCTATGTAGCCCTGGTTGTCATGAAACTTACGATGCAGCCCAGGATAGTCTTGAACTCGAGACCAACCTGTCTCTGCCTTCTGAGTGCCAGCATTAAAGGTGTGCACCATCAAGTTTTATTGACCAGCCATACTTCCTGTTTTCTCCCTGATTCCTGACTGACTACCACTGCAGTGTGACAGCCGGCTTCCTACTCTTGATTCCTGACTGACTGCCACTGCAGTGTGACGGCTGGCTTCCTACTCTTGATTCCTGACTGACTACCACTGCAGTGTGACGGCTAGCTTCCTACTCTTGATTCCTGTAGTTCTACAAACTTATCTGGAGTGTTCACTATCCTGTATATCAACTTAACCACTACTAGCTGGAAACCTGTTAAACTGCTCTCAACTGTCCATGAGGAACTCAACTGCCCATACGCCTTTTTGTTGCTGTTGCTGCTGTTAAAAGTGGCTTTTCATGAAAAGCCCCAATATAGTGAGCAAATATTGGGGTCAGAGACACAGCTCAGCAGTGAAGATCACTTGCTCTGGAAGAAAACTGCAGTTCGTTCCAAGCACCCATAAAGGGCCGGCCACATCTGCCTCTGACTAGCTGCAGGGGATCCGACATTCTCTTCTGGTCTCTGCAGGCATCTGCATGCATGTGTGCACACCCATACACCATGTACATAAAATAAAATTTTATTTAAAAAAAAAAGACTTTGAGCAGGGTGGTGGTGGCGCACGCCTTTAATCCCAGCACTTGGGAGGCAGAGGCAGGCGGATCTCTGTGAGTTCGGGACCAGCCTGGTCTACAAGAGCTAGTTCCAGGACAGGCTCCAAAGCTACACAGAGAAACCCTGTCTCGGGGGGGAAAAAAAGACAGATAAACACCAATTATATTTGCATATACCACAGAAGGGAATAAGTTATCTATGGATGTATCTTTCCCTTTAGAGAAGAATTTCACCCACAGGACAGTTTGCAACACTGTAATTCCAGTTCTAGGGGATCTGATGCCCCCTTCTGGCCTCTGCAGGTACCAGGCACACACACACACACACACACACATCATACACAAGGCAAAGCAAAACATCCATACACATGAAATTAAAAACAACAACAACAAAGAACTTGGCCTGGCAGGACGGCTCAGCAGGTAGAACACTTTCTGTACAAGCCTGATGACCTATGTGGAAGAGAACCAACTCACCCATTTGTCCTCAAACCTCCACACATGGCACGGCGTGTATGTACTCCCCCTTAATAAAATTTAGAAAAGAAAAGAAAAAAAGAGAGAAAGAAAGAAAAAAAGGATTTGAACTATAAAATAGCACACTTACTCTGTTCTCATCTTCAGCATTTCCTCAATAAGTTTATTCTATAATTTAAAAAAAAAAAAGAAAAGATGGTTAGGTTCTTTCTTTCTTTCTTTAACTCACTGTTAATAGCTAGATGGTTAGGTTCTTTAATACCTTTACTAAAAAGAAGATGGAGAGGAACAAGTCCGTTTTCCTTTGTGCTAATAAAATGAAGCCGATGTCCATTTCCAGCCCCCCCCACATGGAAGACAGAAGACACTGATCCACAAGCCTTTCTGCGCTGTGCACAAAGGACACCACACTCTGTTCTACGCAGATAACCGTGTGGGAAGTGTAGTGCTTGTGTACAAACACAAAGGCAGATACCGTCTTCCAGTCTCCCAAGTACTGGAACCGCACCAGGTGTGAAGCACCATGCCCGGCTGACAGATACCTTTACTTCTCAGTTACATATTAATGCTGATGGTAAATATCCCGATAATCAGTGGGAACACAGTAAAGGCAATAATTTTAAAAGCAAAATGGTTTCTAAAATAAATACCGTGAATGTTATGTATAAAAGCAATTCTCACGGAAGAAACTTGTGTAAAAAGGCCATACTTTAGCAAGTCTTTCTTTGACAACCTCCTCTTCATGTCCGTTCTTCAGTGGTTGACTGTCTGGATGACTCTGATTGCTGCACAGATTAGGGAACGGACAGGGAAACACTGTCAGGTATATTCAAGGATTAATTTACCTTTATTTATTTATATGTAACTATTGTAAAACTAACTATGCTGATAAAGTTAGTACAGCTAACCAGTGTGACCACAGATGGGACAAAGAGGGCCCTCCCCAGAATTCAGGACTGAGCCTCATCACTATAAAAAGCAAGACCAGCAGAGTGCAGAAATCGAACTAAGGCTTAAAGGAAAAGTTAGTGCCGAAATTTTGCTAAAAGTGGCAACATGAAGATCAACCCTGAGTTAAAGCAGGCAGACTGCCAACAGAAGAGGGTTCTTAGGTGGGGAGGGGGACCTGGATCCCCCTGGTAGTCTGGCCTCTTGGAACCTGATTCCTCCTTTTCTTGGGTATTTAGATAACAGTTTCTGATAACCACTCTGGCTTCATGTGTATGCAAACGGCAGGGACGACCTGAGCATGTAATATGGGCCTCTTCACAGAAAACAAATACTCCGTCAGCAAATCAAGGGACTATAGTCTGGACTATAGTCTCTGCAAGTTTGCCTGGGTTGGGAAACATGTAGTTCAGTGGGTCAGCAAGCTCTCACTGGAGAGCTGAATGCTGTGGGCTTTGCTAGGAATCTCAGATGTGAGCAGACCACCATTAAGTAAGCCTTCTTTCCTTCTTTCGCATCTGTAGCCTAGTCATGGTACTGAGACTCAAATGTCAAAGTCACCCAAGGTCAGGGAAAGGTGTGCTTTTTGTTGGGAGCTGGAGAGATGGCTCCGAGGTTAAGAGCCCTGGCTGCTTTTCCACAGGTCCTGAGTTCAGTCCCCAGCAATCACATGCCGGATCACAACCATCTGTAATGAAATCTGGTGCCCTCTTCTGGCCTGCAGGCACACATGCAGGCAGAATACTGTATATATAAAAAATAAATAAATCTTAAAACCAAAACCTCCCCTCTCCCCAAAAAACCCAAAACTAAAAACCAGCAAGAAAAACAGGTATGCTGTTTGTGTGTTTGTATACTGATCCAAGGTCAGGAAAACTTTTTTTTTTTTTTGGCCACCATTCAGACAATGGGGCTGGAGAGATGGCTCAGCAGTTCAAAGCACTTGCTGCTCTTCCAAAAGACTGGGGTTTGTGTCCCAACATCTACATGGTAATTCACAACGACTTGTAACTCCAGTTCCAGGGATCCCAACACCCTTTTCTGGCCTCTTCAGGCACCAGGCACACAATTGTTACAGATAAACATACAGACAAAATATTAATACCCATAAAATAAGATCCAGACATTAAGTATTTTAGAATTATAGCTCTATCATATTACAGTCATTCAGCATGGTGACTGAAAGGAGGCAAGCCAGGCTTGGTAGCATACACCTTTGATTCCAGCACTCAGGAGGGAGAGGCAGGTAGATTTCTGAGTTTGAAACCAGCCTGGTCTGCATAACTAGTCTTAGGCTGGCCAAGGCTATACATAAAACAAATAAACAAAAAATAAATAAAGTGACTATGAATCAATAGAACATTATTTATAAGGTTATGGACTGGACTGGGTTATAGTTTGCACAAACCTGAAAAGTGGAATAAACTAGGCAGTGGTGGCACACACCTTTAATCCCAGCACTTGGGAGGCAGAGGTAGGTAGATCTTTGTGAGTTCAAGGCCAGCCTGGTGTACAAACTGAGTTCCAGGATAGCCAGGACTGTTAAATAGAGAGACCCTCTCTCAAAACCCCCCTCCCCGCAAAACCAACCAACCAGCCAACGAAAACAAGAAAAAAAAGAAGTAAAATAAAGTACTTTAAATTGTGGTTTAATAAATGACTTGGGAAAGTACTGTGGCTCTTCATAAGACTGGCAAGGAGTGGAGCACATGGAAAACAGGTGAGCAGACTCGTCAACTGCAAATAGAATCACTTAGTGCAATAGTTCTCAACCTTCCTAATGCAGTGACCCTTTAAAATTGCTTTGTTGCTACTTCATAACTGTAATTTTGCTATGGTTATAAATTGTAATGAAACATCTGATCCTCAGGATATCTGATATGACCCCAAAGGGGTTACAGCCCACGAGTTGAGAACCACTGTCCTAGGGGAGCAGCTTTCCCATGACTTACTCTAGTCCCACTAAGTCAGTGGTGTGGTGTTGACTAAGATGGGAAGAGAAACATCTACACTGTCAGCAGCGCTGCCTTTATAACTCTCTCAAATCTTTGTTATCCTATGAGAATGTCTAGACAGCTGGCACGTTTCTAAGGGTCTCTGGAAGCATGGACCCAATCTGGGGAATGAGATTCAGTCAGGGCCCTGCCTTATGTTGTTGGAGACAGTTTTATGTAGCCCAGGCTAGCCTTGAATTTGATGTGTAGCTGAAGATGACCTTGAACTTCTCACCTTGCCTGCACATCTTGAGCAGGGCTACATGCAGGCATGTATGACTACACCAGGTTTATAAGTGGCCCCTCCTATTGTTAGTCCTCTTGTAGAAAATTAACAGGCAACAATTCTACACCGTACACTTAACAACTAGTTTGATTTTGTTTGTGGTATCGGATATCGAACCTAGGGCCTTAGGCATGCTTAGCAGGATGCTGAAGAGGCCTCGGTCTGCCTATGGTGTAGGAGGGTCTTCTGTTTGCTTTCCCTGAACCATAATGCAAAGCAGAGTCAGTTGGTAGGAAACTCTTCCCTTTTCTGCATCTTGTACCTTATTTACCTAGAAACTGTGGTGTTAAAGAAAATGGCCCCCAAAGGGAGTGGCACTATTAGGAGATATTGTTGGAGGAAGTGTGTCATTGTGGGGTCGGCTCTGAGGTATCGTATCTGCTCAAGCCACTCCCAGTGTTTCTGTTCACTTCCTGTTTTCTGCAAGAGGTAGACTCTCACGCTGCCATGCCCACCATGATGATAATGGACCAAACCTCTGAAAATGTAAGCCGCCCAGTTAAATGTTGCCACGGTCGTAGTGTCTCTTCACAGCAACAGAAACCCTGAGTAAGACAAAACTTAGTACGAGGAGTGAGGTACTGCTGTGAGTTAGGAGGAATTGGGACTGTGGTACTTTGGGGTAGGAAAGCAGTGGAATGCTTTAAGCACTGCTTAATGGGCCACACCAGTAGGAGCATGGAAGACAGTGGTGCTGTGAACCTGGGCTCAGCAGGATTCAAAATAGGAGAAGAATATTAATATGTGGCCTAGAGATCATTCTTGAAATATTTTGGTAAAGAACGTGGTTGCCTTTTGCTCTTGTCCAAAGAGAGTGTCTAAGGCTAAAGGGAAGAGTTTTGGATTAACTTCGCTGGCAGAAGAAATTTTAAAACAGCCTAGTATAGACTCTGCTGTTTGGTTATTAGTGGTAACTATAATGAAGATTTATAATGAAAAGGAGCAAGCTGAGCAGGATAAATTACAAAACTCCTAGTAGAGTGGAGCTAAGTCCTGTGTTCAAGGAGATAAACAGATTTTTAAAAATGGGATAAAGGAAGTAGTGACCTCGGGGCAAGATCCTACCCAGCTAAATTTCCATCTTGTGAAAAGGAACTGAAAAAACGCTTAGAGCTGGGTGTGGTGGCGCACGCCTTTAACCCCAGCACTGGGAAGGCAGAAGCTGATGGATCTCTGCGTTTGAGGCCAGTCTGGTCTACAGAGCAAGTTCAGGGACAGTCCAGCTTAGGTGGTGAAGAAAATCAAAAGCGGAAAGCTGGTGAAGACGTAATTGAATGGGGGCCAAGTCCCAGCCCCAGCAGCAGCAGAATGCGGCAGCTTTGGCCGTGTGGAGTTAAGAGCAGAAGAAATGGGCTATGGAACAAAGGAAGCTGTTGAGGCCAGGCCTATGGCAGAAGTGTCCCTGAATGGAGGTCTAGAGAGGACACTGTGTGAAGCTGTTGAAGTTGAAGCCTGGATTGTCTTGGTGGAGATGCCAGAGTTGTATGACACCAGCTGAGAAGAGTTGATAGCAGGGAGTGGAACCAGCCCAAGAGAAAGAAGTGTGTTGCAGTGAACAAAGCTGAAAGAAGTTAGAGATCTGAACACAGTTCAAAATATGGCATGGAAATGCAGAGTCTGGAGAAAAACCAGCTGATTTTGGTCTTGCTTTGGTGCAGTATTTCCTTGTTATGATCCCTTGCCTACGCTCGGGAATGATAATGTATATCCTGAGCCATTATATGATGGGAGGATGTGAGTTTTTTTTTTTTAGTTTGGTTTTATAGGGTATTACAATTAAGAGACTTCTTGAATCTCAGAAGAGACTTTGAACTTTAGACTTTTAAACACTGTATAGACTGTGATAGGCTGTGAGGACTTTTGAAGTTAGATTGATTACATTTTTGCATTATTATATGGTGACAAGACTTTGGGGCCCAGGGAGTGGAATGTGGTGGTTTCAAAGAAGATGGCCCCCAGAAGGAATGATACTATCAGGAGGTGTGGCTTTGCTGAAAGGGTGTGGTCTTGCTGGAGGAAGTTTGTCACCACAGAGGCGGACTTTGAGGTCTCATGAGGGCTCAAGCTACACCTCAGTTCACTTCCTGTTGCCCGCAAGACGCAGATAGAACTCTCCGATCCTTCCCCAGCACCATGTCGGCCTGCATGTCTCCATGTCCCATCATGATGATAACAGACCAAATCTCTGAAAATGTAGCCACCCAACTAAATATCTTCCCTCGTAAGAGTCGCCATGCTGTCCCTTCCCAGCAATAGAATCCCTATGACAGCTACTTAAATAAAGATGCTAGGTTTCAGACTGTGGCTCAGTGGTGGTGCACATGACTAATATGTAAGTGCCCAGCAGAGGTAGGTGCTTCTCTGTGAGTTCCAGGCCAGCCTGGTCTATAAAGCCAAGGCTACACAGAGAAACCCTGTCTCAGAAAATCAAAACAAAAACCAAAAAGCCAGGTGTAGTGGTGCACACTTTTAATACCAGCACTCAGGAGGCAGAGGCAGGAGGATTTCAGTGAATTCATTCATGGCCAGCCTGGTCTATTAAATTCTGGGACAGCCAGAGCAATAGTGAAACCTTGTCTCAAAAACCCCCAACCCGAAAAAAAACCAAAAACAATCCTCCCTTCCTAAAACAAAACAACAAAAACAAAACAAAACAAAAAACAAAACCCTTTTAAACAGAAGCAGTCTGTGCCATGTGATATTTTGTTTGTGTTCTGAAAAATAAAGCTTGCTTGGAGTCAGAGGGTGGAGCCACTGGTTAACCATAGAGGTACAGAGAGGGAACAGGAAGTGATAAGGTGGGGTGAGAGAGGATCTAGGCTCTTTGGGTTGGAGGAACGGGGGAAGTAGGAAGTCACTGGTGGCCACTCTGCTGCTTCTCTGACCCTTCAGGTTTTTACTCTATCTCTGACTCTAGGTTTTTATTGATAAGATTAATTACATACAATGCTTCTGGTTTGGTTCAAATATTCCACATCTTCTGAATATATTTCAAATGTTTAGTTCATGGAACGGGTAGGTAGTAGTTGCTAGAAAGAGCCACACCTTCACCACAGAACTCAAAGCCCAGGTTAGGGGAAAGCATATACTAACCTTATTCACATAAGGACGCACAGGCAGACCAAGCCCAGAGAGAGGACTTCTGGCTCTTACTCACCCACTGTCCTTCTGCCTTTTAACATCATCCAGCTGACTTTGCAGGAACCAGTTTTTCTCTCTTAATTGCTGAGACTCCAGGCGCAGATTCTCCATTTCACACAACTGATCCTAAGAACACACCAAATAGCTTTTTTCAGAAGAAATATCAGATTGGGTGCTATTTTTCTTCCTAAGGTTGTGACTGAAGCTGGGTGTGGTGGCACATACCTTAATTCCAAAACTTGGGAGGCCGAGTTGGGCAAAACTCTGAGTTTGCTGGACATAAGGAGTTCCAGGACACTGTCTGTGAAGTGACACTGTGTGTTACCCCCCACGTCCCCAAAGAGAAGGTTGTGACTGAGACAGGGATTTCTTTTTATTATTTTGGTATTTTGAGACAGGGTTTCTCTGTAGCTTTGGTGCCCGTCCTGGAACTAGCTCTTGTAGACCAGGTTGGCCTTGAACTCACAAAGATCCGCCTGCTCTGCCTCCCGAATGCTAGGATTAAAAGTGTGTGCCATCACTGCCCAGCTTGGGATACCTTTTTTTTAAAAAATTATTTATTTATCATGTATAAGTGCTCTGCCTGCATGTATCACTGCAGGCCAGAAGAGGGCACCAAATCTCATTGCAGATGGTTGTGAGCCACCATATGGTTGCTGGGAATTGAACTCAGAACCTTTGGAAGAGCAGGCAGAGCTCTTAACCACTGAGCCATCTCTCCAGCCCCCCCCCCCCCCCCCCCCCCCCCCCCCCCCCCGCTTTTTAACATTACCTTTTTTGTTTTGTTTTGTTTTTCCAGACAGGGTTTAACTGTGTAGCCCTGACTACCCTGGAACTCATTCTGTAGACCAGGCTGGCCTCTAACTCACAGAGATCCGCCTGTCTCTGCCTCCCAAGTGCTGGGATTAAAGGCGTGCACCACCACCGCCTGGCTATATTACTCTTAAAGTACAGCACTGAGTGTTATTGGATTAAACAGTTTGTGATGGGTTCTTAGAGACTTAGAACTGTGACTCATGAACATGTTCAGTGTCTTAAACAGCCTAAGTGTATTAAAGCCTGATGTCACAGCACACTCAGATTAGATCCTCACTAGTAGCCAGGTATGGTGTCATATCCCTGTCAACCCAGCACTCAGGAGGCTGAGGAAGACCATGAGTCCAAAGCCACCTGGGTTATATAGCTATAGTCAGAC
Organism: Ondatra zibethicus; assembly: GCA_004026605.1. Classification (NCBI taxonomy): domain Eukaryota; kingdom Metazoa; phylum Chordata; class Mammalia; order Rodentia; family Cricetidae; genus Ondatra; species Ondatra zibethicus. The sequence goes on along the minus strand of PVIU01002988.1, from coordinate 119,158 downwards.
CCTATCTCAATAAGGTGACAGATAGCGGGGGAGATCTTAGTGGATAAAACACTTGCCACACCTAAATGTGAGGAGCTGAGCTTCAATCCCCAGAACCCACTGAACCCTGGTGCAGTAACGCATGTCTGTTATTGCAGTGCTCTTTACAGTGGAGGAGGTGGTGGTAGGAATAGAATCCTTGTAAAGTCTTTGGATCAGCTAACCTCTAGTGCGCACAGCAAATAAAATGGAAGGTGATGGTGACACCTGAGGTTGTCCTTCTTCTTCACACACATTCTGTGGTATACACGTCCTCACTCAAGCATTGAACACACACAAAAACTATGCACTGCATCATATACAGACACACACTCACAAAAAGCAAGGAAAAGGAGGAGAGGAGAGAAGAAAAGGAAACTACACTGAGGGGCTGGGAAGATGGCTCAGTCAGTATAGTGCCTGTTCTGAGACCTTGCCTCAAAAATTAAGGTGGAAAGTGATAAAGAAACCCATGTGATGTTGACCCCTGGCCTCCACGAGCACATGCACCTAAGACCACCACATTCAAATCTGTGCTGAGGTGATATGCTATTAATCATGCACCTAAGACATACCACCACATTTAAATCTGTGCTGAGGTAATATGCTATTAATCATGCACCTAAGACATACCACCACATTTAAATCTGTGCTGAGGTGATATGCTATTAATCATGCACCTAAGACATACCACCACATTCAAATCTGTGCTGAGGTGATATGCTATTAATCTGGCAAAGATTCAGAAGGTGGACAGCACTGAGGTGAAGGTCAAGGAGTCAGGCCTCTTATTCATTGCTCATAAGAATGTGGTTGGTAGAGACTATGATGCTACTAAAAACCCCACATGGCAGGGAAAGGGAGCTTACAGACTTAGTGAGTATGTACTGAAAAGCTTTAAAAAGGAAGGAACGGAAAGTGGGAGCTCCCTGGGACAACAAAGCAGACGACCAAGGGCCAAGGGTGGGAGGAAGACTCTATGAAAAAGTTCTGGCCTTTTGAACGTGGATCGTCAGCAGCTGGAAGGAAGCTGCAGATTCTTAAAGCCACTGAAAGAAAAAGTCATGTACCTTCATTCTGAGGATTTCAGCATTTTTGACTTCTCTGTCTTCATTTAGTTTTGTAACAAGGTGTTGCAAAAAATTCTTAGAGGCCCGTCCATCTTCTATCTCTTGTTCTTGTGTTTCCAAGAGTTTTGCCAAATGAGGTTGAAAAGGAGGTGGTGTTTTGGGACTCTGAAACAAAAATCATACTCCATCCAAATGCTTGCTTACGCGACACCCCAAAGAGTTCATTTGCAGTCCACACACCACACTGATACAATGCGGGTTTTCGTAAATAAGCCACACCCCTAGAACACAGTGCACACTGAGAAAGGCCACTTAGTTTATTATTTTAATTCCCATCCAAGCAAAACAAAAGAATTTACCAAGTAGAAAGCAGATGGGGTGTTAATGAAGAGATTTTTTTCTTAAAAATTACAAGGAATAATGACTTACACATTTTTCTCATTTGAAAAACTATTCTGAAATGCACTTTTTGGAAAAGTACCTGTGGATACTCGGTAGCAGAATCCATCACATGCTCCAGCTGTCTCATTTTGAAGTTATATTCATTCTTCTTCTGTGCTACTTCCTCTTTCTCTTGGTTTAACTGGGCAAATTGAACAGATAACAGGTTATAGTTTAGAAAATAATTCAGGACACACAGTCCAATTAGAAAAGACAAGTTTCGCCACTGCCAACCATCAGAGAAAAGCACATCACAATCAGTGTTCTATCCCTGTTAGGGTGAAAGAGATGTACTAGCTGAGGACATGGAGAGAGTCTATATTGCTATTGGTATGGTAATTAGTACAAACCTATGGAAAAGGGGGAAGGTCACCCCTAAAACAAACTAGAACTCCTACATGGCCAGCAATCTTAGTTCTGGGTCTTTATTTGAAGGAAATGAAATGGTGTATGTGTGTGCTTACACACGTGTGGGAGTGAATGCAGAAGCACGGTATGACCTGTGGAGGCCAACTGCTAGTCAGTGTGCTCAGGGGACTCCCTGGCTCTGCTCCCTGCACTCTAGATCACAAGCAGGCCACCACGTCTACCTAGCTATTGTGAGTTTTGCACATCTAAGCTGCAGGACATATGCTTGCCTGGCAACTGCTCTATCTACTCAAGCATCCTCCCCAGTTTGTGATATAATACTTGAAGAGAGGACTGCATCCCTATGTTAACCATACCCTTGTTCACAACAGCACACAGTAAATCTGATTATCCACCAGCAGAAGGAAAGAAAACAAGGAGTACCTAGATACAAAAGAACCCTGGACAGCCTGTAGGACAAGGCAAACTCTGTCATCTGCAATAAAATGGATGAACCTAGAAGATACCACAAAATTGACAGAAGCCAAGGGCAGAAACACAATGAACTAGCTTCTATGTGGAACCCACAACAGCGCCACTCAGAAGAGTTGAGAGGAATAGTAGTTATGAGAGATTGGGGAGTTAAAGAGCCCTGGACGGGAGGTGTCCATCAAAGTCTATCAAGGTCAGACAGAACCGACTTTTTGAGACATAATGCAATATATCTTGAGCACAAACAAAAATAATGCATAAAGTATAGTTCAAAACAGGAAACACAGCCGGGCGGTGGTGGCACACACCTTTAATCCCAGCACTCGGGAGGCAGAGGCAGGTGGATCTCTGTGAGTTCGAGGCCAGCCTGGTCTACAAGAGCTAGTTCCAGGACAGGCTCCGAAGCCACAGAGAAACCCTGTCTCGAAAAACCAAAAAAAAAAAAAAACAAAAAAACAAAACAAAAAAACAAAAAACAAAAAACCAACCAACCAACCAAACAAACAAAAATCAGGAAAGACAGTAGTTTTAAAACTGTATCACAAACCAAACAATAAGCGAGGTAATGGATATATTAACCAATCTGATTTAATCATAATATAATATATACACATATCAAGGCAATACAGTGTGGCAAGTGAGATGCTTGACACCTGTAATCCCAGAATTCAGGAGGTAGAGATTAGGAAGATTATCATGAGTTTGAGGATAGCCTGAATTATAGAATATTAGGCCAGTCTAGGCTGCCTATTGAGTACCAGGCAAGCCAGAGCTACAGAGCAAGCTTGTTTCAACAAATTCCAGCAAAACCTACTAATATGAACCTCACAAATATATCTAATTATTTATTATGCAAAAAAAGATATTTTATTCTGGGTGTAGTGGCATGCGCCTGTACTCTCAGTACTCTGGGAGGTGTGATGTGGGATTCCCCTCTGAATGCTATCATTACCATTAGTGAATAAAGAAACTGCTTTGGACCTATAGCAAGGCAGAACTTAGTTGGGGGGGACTAGACTGAATGCTGGGAGGAAGAAGGCGGAGTCAAGGAGAAGCCATGGAGCCCTGCAGGACACAGACGCCTAAACTTCACCCAGTAAGCCACAGCCATGTGGTGATACACAGATTACTAGAAATGGGTTAAATTGAGATATAAGAGTTAGCATAAGTTAGAGCTATTGGGTCAAGCAGTGTTTTAATTAATACAGTTTCTGTGTGAGGCTGAGCAGCCGGGAACCAATAAGCGGCCTCCCCACAACAGAGGTGGAGGCAAAAAATGATGAGCTCAAAGCCAACCTAGGATGAACAGTGAGACCCAATCTCAAACAACAGCAAAAACTGATGTTTCTTAAATGTTATATGTATGTTCAATTTATGACTCTGAAGGCTATAGTTTTAATATCTTACTGTTCGTAACCATAACCTTATCGCAGATACTGCTGTCATGTGTCAAAGACCCAGGACAGGGAGGGAAGTCCATGGTGGAATGACAGCCTCTAATCCACCCATTTGCCTACTTTCTGTGCACAGAGAACTTAGCCAAAGCAGGAAAGTCAGGACACCCTGCCCCATGCTACTCCCTGGTGTCTGAGTGGCTCAGTGTGCCACTCACCTTGTGCTGAAGCTCCTGGATCAGCGCCTCCTTCTTGGTCAGCTCTTCCTGGGCAGACTGCAATAGTCCAGAGTGCTTTTTTGAGGCCTCTGTGAGCGTGTTCAGCTGCTCAGTGGCATGGGCCAGATCTTCACACAGCATATCCTTCTGTTAGGAAACAATGTCCCAGAGGAAATATTTCATATCTATGTTGTTTGTTTCATAAATCATTGCATTGTTATAATTTTTTAAAGTTAGAAAAGTTGCATATAAAAATCTTTAAAATCCCCCCTCTTGCCCCCACAGTTTATGGGCTGAACCATTCCAAGACAACCCAGGCAGCTGATACATAAATTAACAGGCCTAGGCGTGATTTCAGCAGATTCAGGTTCCTGTGTAAGGCTTTCTACTCAGGGATTTAGAGTTGATCTTTTCATGGGGAACACTCAAGATGCAAAGCTTACTTGATATCCCATTAATTGAGTTTTACGGGCTTATATGTGTATATTTGCACAATGCATGCATGTGTGTATGTAAATACATATATGATGTGTACAGGTGTCAGAGGTCATGTCAGGCATTTTTATTATTCTACACCTTATCTTGTGTGTGACAAGATCTCTCACTGGAACTCGAATAAACCATTTGGCTATACTGGTTGGCCAGCAAGCACCCTGGATCTGTCTGACTCTGCCCACTAGCGCTATACTCTATGGTTACACGCTTAGCTGCTAAGCCCAGTTTTTACACTGGCTGAGGATCCAAACGTGGGTCTTTAGGCTTATGCAGCAAGCACTTTACCCTCAGCCTGGTTCTGAGCTCTGTATCCTAGGTAAACAGCTGTTAAGGATGTCTTCAGCCCAGGCAGTCAGAGAAGAGCTGCAACAATTCACCACGGCACTGGCTACTGGAGAGAATTCCTAACGCCTGTGTATGTAGTTCTCACTTACATAGCACAAGTAGTGTCCATATCAGAGCAGAATCTGCTCACCCTTCCTTCCCGTGTAGACATATGCACACAGTTTTAAAAGGATGATCTCAGGGCTGGAGAGATGAACAGCTGTTAATAAAGTGCCGTTCTTGCAAAGGACTGAAGTTTGATTCCTAGCACCCAAATCCAGCATCTCATTACCACCATAAATCCCGCTTCAGGAGATCCAAAGTCCCCTTCTGGCCCCTGAGAGTACTACATATACCCACACATAACATATAACTAGAAAAGAAAATCTTTAAAAATAAATAAATAAAAAGAGGACCCAAGGGACTGGAAAGATAGCTCAGCCATTAAATTTTCCCATGTATCCTAGTGAGCTTGTTAATTTGATACAACGGAGTCATCTAAGAGGAAAGCCTAAATTGGAAAGCTGCCTAGATTAGATTGCCTGTGGACATGTCTTCAGGTAAGCTCACTGTGGGCAACACCATCACTAGGCATGCTAGCTAATCAGGAGCCTGTGCGTCAGCCAGGGAGTGAGCTGCATTGCTCTATGGTTTCTTCGGCGTCTGCTCTGACTTCCCTCAACGACGGGTTGCGATCTGGAAGTGTAAGACAAATAGGAACTTTCCATTTAGCTTGTTTTCAGCGTGCTTCATCACAGCAACAGGAAGGAAACAAGTGCAGTCATGAAGACTGGAGTTCAGTTCCCAGCACCGGGGAGGGACAGGACAATGCCTGGGGCTAACGCTGGACAGCCTAAGCAGTGAGTTCCACGGAACAGTAAGAATTCATCTCAAAAAACAGGATTGATGGTGCCTGAAAAGTTAAACCTGTGGTTGATCCCTGGTTTACACACACACACACGCACGCACACACGCACGCACGCACACACACGCACACACACACACACACACACACACACTCATGCACAGAGGAACTTGTTATCCTACATTCTCCCCTGTATTCACTCTTTCTCACAGGTGAATTCTGTTTCACCTTTGGATACATCATAACTGAATACGCATCTAATTATTTTAAGTGAGTTGTAGTTTTTATTATATGTACTTATATCTGGATTCTCCCTCTCTCTCCTTTCCTTTCAAGACAAGGTCTCACTGTGTAAGCCTCCCTGCGTGACGGAGAAATTTCTATTTAGACCCACTTTGGCTTCCCAAATAGTGATATTAAAGGCAAATGCCACCATGCTCAGGTCTCATCAGTTTTCCAAAACTGGGATTTGCATTGGAGTTATGAATTTCTATGCCTACAACGATAACTCTGTGTTTTCCTTTTCACATCTTCCTTTACAGCACTTGGAATCTCTTTGATAAGCCTAAAACTTGCTAATTTTCTCCTTAAGATTCTGATACATTATTTTATTTTTGTGACAAGGACTTAACAATTTTTACTGCTGCCAGACGGTGGCACACACCTTTAATCCCAGCACTCGGGAGGCAGAGGCAGGTGGAATTCTGTGAGTTCAAGGTCAGCCTGTGCTACACAGAGAGGATCCTATCTTGAAGGATGGAAGGGACAGAGAAGAAAGGGCGGAGAGGAGAGGGAGGGATGGAAAAAGAAAAAAGGAAAGTGTCATGATAATAATACCCACCTCAATATCCTCTGAGAGGATTCTCAGTCTGAGGGTTTCTTTTAGTTCCAGGATATCCACTTCCTGTCTCCTGATCAACTCTTTGCTCTCTTCTTTGTCAGCCACAGCAACATTGTATTTGCACTGCAGAAAATGAAGCACAAGAGCTTTCAGCAGGACCTCTGCTCATCTGTGCATCCAAGCAACTGAGAAGTGATCCTAGTTCCCAGGTGAGGACCAGACTAACAAGCTAATTCAGCAACACCTGGTGGCTGTTTTTGTTGTTGTTTTGGGTTTCATTATTTTTATGTGTATGCAAGTGTACTTGCATGCCAGGTATGTGCAGGTACCCACAGAGGGAATCAAACCCACGCAGCTGAAGTGACAGCTGGTTGTGAGATGCCCAATGTGGAGGATGGGCCAGGTCCTCTTACCACTAAGCATCTTTCTAGCCCGACAAACGGTGTTAATGAAGGAATAAGAACTAGTGTACATGGCAAAGAGAAACAGGACAGTTCTAAAAGTGTTAAAGAAAACCATCCGGCTTTGTCATCTCATCAGAGACTGCTTGTGAAGATAAATATGGAGTGAAGCAAGTTCCTTTGGAGCAGAACAGATGTAGATGAAAACCTTCACCCTGAGCCAAGCAAAGGGAGAAGCTACTTCAGGAAACGGTATCATTGCATCTCTGATCAGGGAAACAATTCCGTATGACAAACACCTGCAAATTTAACAAAAACGTAACTTCCTTTCTTGAGGCGAATAAGGAGCCCCGCTTTAGCCTTGACTGTTACCGCAATACCTAGTTTGTCTCTAATCAGTGGTTCCCGGCACACAAAAGCTCTGTCCCGAAGCGTGCCCCCTGCGACCTCACAAGTCCTCTGGGTGTTAACTCTGCAATTGAGCTTACTCTACCGCAGAGTCTGTTAGCTCCGGCCCATGGACGAGCTCTAGCTCAGCCTCCTGTGACTGAACTTACATTGATGTCCTGCAGTTCTTGTCTCAGGGTGTCTATGGTTTCTGCTTTTTCACCAACTGATGTTCTTAACTCCTGGATTTGGTTCATGAGATTAGTGACAAGTTCCTGAGAAGGACGAAAACATTATCTTCAAAACCAGTGACACAGAGATCATTTTAAATGATGAACTGTTGCAGACAGAATGCTGCTCTGGGAGCTCACAGAGGGAAGGCGGAGCTGGAGGAAGTGGGTGCTGGGCTTACAGCCCCAGTTCCTACCCACGCCCTCTGTGCTTCCTATCAGGTGCCATGCAATCAGCAGCTACAAAGAGCTCCTATCAATATGGAGCCGTGACTTGCCCCATATGAGAAAGTATAAATCTTTCCTACTATAAAATTTTTTTGGGAACTATTTGGTCACATAAATAAGAAAAGTAGCGAACACACAAACCATTTCTGTTTCCTAAATGGCAACAAAGGAAGCCAATTTACTTTAGCAAAATATTATATAGTGCTCTACCTTCCACAACCTTTTTTCTTTTAAATTTTTATTTATTTATTATTTATTTTTGAGGCAGGGTTTCACTATGTAGCTTAGGTTAGCTTCCAAATCTTTATGTAGCTCAGGCTGGCCTCTTAACTACTACCCTTCTTGCCTCTGTCTCCTAAGAGCTGGTATGATAGGTGTAGACTGTTATGTTCATTTTTATATTTGGACAGACAAGCCACTTTTATTATTCTGGTGAAGCCAACAATAAGGATTGAGACTGTGTACCATGAACTTACAGTCAGTAACAAAGTGTCAGCGTCACATCAGGACTCTAGCTGAAAGGACAGGTGTGTTTCATAAGCCTCTAGAGGAACAGTGTGCACTGGACATGCCGGCGTACACCCATAGCCTCAGTGCTAAGGAGGCAAAGACAGGTGGATCTCTGTGAGTCGGAGGCCAGTCTGGTCTATATAGTAAATTCCAAGCCATTTAGGATTCACAGTGAGACCTTGTTTTAAAGAAAAAAAAAATGCCTGAAATGTACATGGACCAATCTGTAAGCCACCCTGAAGTTAGAAATAGCTAAAATGTACATGGACCAGTCTGTAAGTCATCCTGAGGTAAGAAATAGTTCAGAGGACAAGAATGATGCACCTGTATCCCAGATACTTAGGTAAAAGGATTGTGATTTCAAAGCCAGGTAGAGCTACACAGAGAGATCAGGGCTCTAAAACTAAACATACACCACCACCAACACCAAAAATAAACAAAATATAGAAGTATAAAACTCAAACTTTATCTACCTTGTCCGAATCTCTAGACTTTTCCAGAGAACTGATCATGTTTTCAGTAGCAAGCAAGCTTTCTTCTAGTTTCTGTACTTTTGCCATCTGTGGGGAAAACAGTTTTAGAAAATAATTCAATTGCTGGGCGGTGGTGGCACACGCCTTTAATCCCAGCACTCGGGAGGCAGAGGCAGGCGGATCTGTGAGTTCGAGGCCAGCCTGGTCTACAAGAGCTAGTTCCAGGACAGGCTCCAAAGCCACAGAGAAACCCTGTCTCTAAAAACCAAAAAAAAAAAGAAAAAAAAAAAGAAAATAATTCAATCACACACATTTAAAAACATCACAGAGTCTGTACTAACAAGGCCTGGAGTGGTTCTGTGGTTTCTACTAAGTGAGCACCAGCAGCTCTCGTTATAGTCACCTGAGAATCAGAAAGAGTTGGCGACATGGGGAGTAGCTGTCCTCTGATGTACACCGACAGACCGACAGGCAGACAGACAGACACACACACACACACGAGGGGGGTGCACAGCAATAATAAAGGAAAATTGAAAATACTAACAGAAATAGATGTCCTAGTGCATGGCTAGGAGGATCCTGAGCTAGGAAAAGTGTGGGTATAAAGTACATTTCAGGGCAGCCACAGTGTGGCCTTGTCTCCAAAACCAAGGGTGGCCAAGTGTGGGGACACATGCCTTTAATTGCAGCACTCTGTGAGCCGAAGACCAGTTGGGTCTACATAGCTAGTTCCCGGCCATCCAGGATTACAGAGATACCCCGTCTCAGAAACAGATAAGGTCTAGGGATGTACCTCAGTGGTGGAAGTCTAAGTTTAAACCTTAACAAAACAAAACAAAAAACCCTCGTCAAAATTTTTATTAGTGATTTCTAACACTGAAAGTGGAAACACTTTCTTCTTTAGAGTTCAGAAATAAAAGTTACAAATTTCAAATTCTAGGATGATTGAATAAGAATAAAAAGCTTACTTGCTGCTCACATTTGTCCATCTCTTTCTGTTTCTCCTGACGCACAGCCTCTAGAACTTTTAAGATTTCTCTAGAGAAAAAAAATTAAGGAAACATGAACTGAGTGTGCATGCCCAGAAGAGACTAAATGCTACGCAAATGAAGTCTACTAGGCAAATCCTGGGTTAGAGAGCATATCCCCACAGAGGTCAGAAAGCTGAATGTATCTGTTAACAACTGTTTAGTAAGGAATTATTTTTGTGCCACAACTCTTTACTTTTCTTCAGTGTTTGGTATTTGATAACCCAAAACACAGCACACAGTATTTACTGCCATCTGTCTGAGATAGAATGTGAACTCCATGACCACAGGGACGTCCCATTCATTGTTTCATGCTACGTATTCTAGCGCCTACGGCACAGACCTGGCTCACTGGGTATGTCTAAATTCTACTAAATCCCTACTATATCCCTACTAGGTGGCATGTTCTGCCTTCACTGTGTATCAGGGCCAAGAATAGTCCTAAAGAACACTATAAATAGAAATGGAAAAATAGCTATTCTCCCTAGTGTGATCATGAGATTACTGACAGACTCACTGAAATAGAATAAGAACTTGGAGAGGGGGAAGAGAGACTTAATGAGAGTCTGGGGAAAAAAAGTAAAAGTCACCCCCTACCCCCAGAAATAAAAGGATAGTCAGAAGACTGGTGTGGTGTATATTAATCCCAGCACTCAGGAAGCAGAGGCAGGCAGGTGAATCTCTGATTTCCAGGTCATGCATGACTACATAGAGAGACCCTGTCTCAAAAAAACCAAAACAAAAAAAGCAACCAACCAACCAACTCACCCCCAAAACAACAAAACAAACAAAAGGATAATTAGTCATTTAGCTCATACTGTGACTTACTTACAGATGGCCCTGACTCCGATCACCATCAGCTACTTGGGTAGAAGTATCACCCCCAGTTAGCTACAGCCCCAACTCAAAATAACTCTCCATAGGGTGTTAATAAGAAAACCACAAGTTGAAAGCTGTGCACAGTGGTGCATGTCTTTATTTCCAGCACATGGGAGACCCAGGCAAGAGAACTGCAGGTTTGAGGCCAGTCTATGCTAGACAGTAAGACCCTAAAGTCCCCCAAAGCGAGATAAAGAATGTAGTATTGAACAATATTCTAATTAATGGGAAGAATTAACAGCACTCACTTAGAGCTATTTTCTTTATCTTCTTCAAACTGTAATGATAATTTGTTGTTGCGTTCTTTTTCTGCATCAAAAAGCTCCATCAAATTCTAAAAGACAACCGTAGATTAGGTTTGAAATGGCAGCTATGAGTATCACACAGCTAACAAACACCAAGCACTGTGGTTGGTACAGGAAGTGAGGACACAGGACAGGAGCCACAGACCCGGAGACAGCCACGCGTCACAACAGTGTCCATCACTTACGTGCAGATCAGACTTCAAAGTTTCATTTTCTTGTTTGCAGCTTTGGAGTTTTTTTGAAAGTTGGTCAATTTCAAATTTCATTACTTCTTGCAAGTTATCATAGGAGTCTTGTAGGCAGGCATGGCTCTCGAGCAGCTTTTCATTTTCTAGTCTTTACCAGCAAGAGATTTTGGAACGGAAAGTATGAACATTTGTTTCTGAGTCAGATTTTCTCAGTTCAAGTTTTTCAATCACAAAGCACTGGCATTTGACAAAGAGCTGTCACAGGCTGGTGTGGAATGCCCTCGGTACTCATGTGAGCACCACTACAGCAGAAGACATGGATGGAAAGGGAGTGTCAGCCTGGAGCATCTCCTCCATATCTTTGCTCATGTGGCTAACTGGCTGGAAATTTATTAGCTGGCTGACAAATGAGGTTCACTTGAGTGTTTCTAGCCAGGCACTAGCCACTTACTAATTTTCATGATTTGTCAAAAATTCAACCCCAGCCATTTATGACAAAGTCTAGCTCTAGGAAGATGTTATAACAGAAACTATGGCTTCTTCCTAACCAAGAGAGATTATAACCCCAGAGAAGAACTACTTGTTGCTTGCTCAGTCACACCCCCGCCTTGCTCCTTTCCCTAACACACTTCATCTTATGCAGCACCCAGCAGTCATCCCAAAGAGAACCAATAATCTCATCTCTGAACTATGGAAGACAGATGCCCTGGCTGACACACAGCTAACCAGATGCAGAGCCCTCTGCTGTGCAAACTGAAGGAGGGCAGAAGCAGCACATTACAAAGAAAATGGAGAAGCAGGCAGAGAGGGGCCTGTGCACGTATCCACGGTATAAACAATGCTGACAGTAGGCAGTGCTGTGCTCTACCATCCAGAAGCACGAGCAGTCACTGAGCGTCGGGGAATAAGCAGCCTGGTATAGAAAGAGAGACACTCAGAACAATTACATTTTCACCAACATCACTAGGATAATCACTGCTTTTAAGACAGCACAAAATACACAGCTTGGTAGATTGTTGACATTTCAGATCTAGTTCTAGTCTCACAAATAAACACAGGAAATTAAGATTTAATGAGATCAGGTCAGACGCAGTGGCACATGACTTTAATACCAGCACTCAGGAAGCAGAATGAGTTCCAGATTAGTCAGAGCTACATAGCGAGAGCTTGTCTCAGAAAAACAAGGCCAGCCTGGTCTACAGAGTGAGTTTCAGGACAGCCAGGGCTGTTACACAGAGCAACCCTGTCTTGAACAACTCGCCCCCGCACCCCCCTCATGAACTAAATTTAAAAAAAAATCTCAAAGCCAGTTTGTAATGAAGTCAATTGGATATAAGAAAACAAAGTGTACTTGTAATAAAGTATTAATAAATTACAATGTTACTGGCTTATGCAATGTGTGTTGTACTTATAATACTTCAAGTAGTATTGAGAACAACAAAGCAGGCACCTTGAACCAACAAGAACAGGTGTACCTGGTGTTGTCCAGCTGAAGCTGAACCTGCATGTGTCTTTCAGAAAGCTGGTTTAGTTCTTTTTCTTGACTCTCTTTGAACGTGCTATACTCCAGTTTCACCACAGAAAGTTCTTTGTCAGCAGAGTGAAGAACGATTCGTAGGTCATGGACCTCACATTTCAAAACTGGAAATCAAAGAAATCAAGGTCTCACCGGGTTCCTTTACCAATCCCTCGTATAAAGCAGTCAAATAAATATGACCTCACCATCGCCAAGACAAGCATCAACAACTGAGCACTAAACACTAAGATCTCACTTTCCTTCCTCGCCTTACCTCATGGCTGCACCTCCATTTCTTTTGCCCCAGGCTGGCCATACTTTTACTATGTAGCAAGGATAGCCCTGAGCTCCTCCCCTTCCTGAGTGCTGGAACTCCAGGCATGGGATACCACACCCAGCTGTTCCAACATTTCTGGTGAAACAGAGAAGCTTAACACCTGTTCCTCGTTTTTAGGTCACTTCACATTTTAAGAACTTTTTTCTTGTAGAACATGCAACAAAACTATTAATGTAAGAAAAACTCATGATAATTAACTATCTGAGGCAGTGTACTCTTAGCTGTTGAAAATACTTTAGTAATATACCAGAGCTTTACAACATAGGTTAGACACTTCTAGTCTCAAAAGGAAACTCCAACTTAAACTAGAGTTACTGCAAACTACCGAAAATATTTTATAGACAGGGTCTCATGCATCCCAGGCCAATCTCCAATTTGCTGTGTCGCCAAGGATGACTTTGAACTTCTGAATCTCCTGAATTCACCTACTAAGTCCTGGATTTCCTGGCTTCTCTGAAAATGTGTTCATGAAGAGAAAAATAAACTGAAAAAAGTGGGATGACACCCACACCTAGAAATGTATATAAATAATTTATGTTTTACTTTGTCAATATTAGTGCAACTCAGCTTTCAAATAGACACTTCATTTTTAAAGCACTTTATTTAAACTCAGTGTGTGCATGTGTTTGTACATATTCAGGTTTGCGTGTTCACGTATGTATATGTACAGAGCAGAACACAGATGTGGATATAAGTGCTTGGGTGCTTTTCCCCTTTTGTTTGAGACCAAGTTTTCACTGGCCTCGAGCTCTCCGAAGTGGGCCAGATCACCTGTGCGGTGAGCTGAGCTCTGCTCGTGTTGCCTCCACCAGTGCGGTGAGCTGAGATCTGCTCCTGTTGCCTCCCTCTTGACATCACTGGGATATCAGATGCCCAGCTTTTCATGTGGGTTCTAGGTTCTGAATTCAGGTCCTCAAACTTGTGAAGCAATGGAGCCATCTCTTAGATAAACTTTAAATAAACACTTGCAACGTTTATTTGTGAGTAATCTTGAAGAAAATTATGTCTTATAACCCATCTTATTTATTATACCTTTACCATGAAAATTCAAGATCAATTATCTAACAACAAAAAAAGCAACCCCTTAGAATAGAAAAAAAAGTTCTTTTAAATGATCAGAAAGATACTGAGCTAGTGTCCTCACTGTCCAGACTTACAGTCATTCTTACTGTGAGTATCCTGAAGCTGTTTTTCAAGGTCATTCAACTGTGCAAGATAGTCTTGCTGCTGTTTGGTCCAATCACTTCTTTCTGATGAAAAAAGCTTTGGGAAAAAAGTGAATATACTGGAAAAGTATGCTAAAGCAATGCAAGTCATTCGCTTCTGTATTTAATGTCTAGCTTTAAAGGCAATGTCAAGACAAAACAATAATGAAATGACCAACACAATCCAAGATCAGCGTAACATGTGGACAGACCCGTTCTGATGTCTTCTAAACAAACTGTCCACTTGCATACTTTACTAAGCAGTACAAAACTCAGACAATGAATGTCTGTCTCACTAGCAGAGAGGTTCAGAAAGTTCACTAGTGCTTGGTAAGGGAATTTTTATCTGGCAATGTTGTTTTGGAGGGCAAGTGAGGTCTGAATGAATACAAATTTATTAAGGAAAAATGAAAAGAATTCCAAAGGTGGGAAGGGGATGCCCCATCTCACAGCCCTTTCACTCTGATGATATCTCAGCATTTCCTGAAGCTGCGCTCCGACCCTCACCTCCTGCATGTGTGTAGAATGGTGCTCCAGCTTGTCGACAGTCTGTTGAAGTTTCAGGTTTTTATGCTCTTCTTCGTCCAGCTTGACTTGAAGAGTGCTCAGTTGTTCCTGCACCAAATACTTCAGTCATCAAAAAGGCCTTTCACAGAATTTCAAAAGCTATTAATTTTATAAAAGTTTTAGACGTGGGTGTTTTGCGTGAATGTACATCTGAGTACCAAGTGCATGCCCAGTGCCCACGGGTGCAGAAGAGGGTGCTGGGGCGCCTGCAGCTGGAATGTCAGGAATTGTAAGCCGCTGGGTGGCTGCTGGGAATTGAACCTAGGTCCTCTCAAAAGCAGCTAACTGCTGACAGGACTCTCCTGCCCTATTTCTTTTTGAATAAAGAGACAATAAACCAAAGCAAAATAAACTCAAACCCTTAAAGAAGCAAGCACAGCAAAGGACTGCTGGAGGCTATTCTGGCTACACCTGTTTCCAAACTACTTTGTGAAAGATCAAATGGATAAATTCAAACACAAAGAAAAGTAGCTAATATTCAACCCGGAATTAAATTACAGAGCCCTAGCTAGGTATGACAGAGTATGCATTTAATCACAGTACTATGGAGGCAGAGGCAGGCAGATCTCTGAGTTCAAGGCCAGTCTGAACAGGGAAACCATGTCATGAACACCACCCCAAAATATATAAACAATAAACAAACAAATAAAAGCGTTGGATAGATGGCGTGGTTGGCAATTATATATGTATACTATATATACACATATATGTATATAAAATGTATGTATGAAATAAATTATAAAGGCCTCTACATAACTTTTTAAACTTCAGACTTAATCAATGAGCCCTCTAGAGAGTTTTTAATAATTCTTTTATGAAAAATAATTTATTTTATGTGAATTGGTGTTTTGCTTACATGTATGTCTATGAGAGGGCATAGGGTTCCCAGAACTGAAATAACCGTGACCTGCCATGTGGGTGACGGGAACAGAATCCAGGTGGGCTGGAAGAAAAGTCAGTGCTCTTACCCACTGAGCCATCTCTCCAGCCCCCCTCTAGAGTCTTTCAAGAAGCTTCCTCAGGATTATTTTATCACAAAGGCCTCTCTGGCCTGCAACAGGAAAAAAATTCAGATTTGGGATATCTATTTCAAGTTTTACTGAACAAAGGGGTAAAATTTAATTAACAAACTGGTAGGATCCCAACGTAATCAAATCTCACATTATTTCAAGTACATTAAAACCTCCCTAAAATTTGCTCTATATAACAATTTGCTCAAGAATAAGAAATAAGCTGAGCCATGGTGGTGCACACCTTTAATCCCAGCACTTGGGAGGCAGAGGCAGGTGGATCTCTGTGAGTTTGAGGCCAGCCTGGTCTAAAGAGCAAGTTCCAGGACAGGCTCCAAAGCTACAGATAAATCCTGTCTTGAAAAACCAAAAATAAAAAGAAGGGAAAAATAAATAAATAAAAATGAACTAAAAAAAAAATCAGAACAGAAACTTTTATATATGCAAACATAAAAATTAAAAGGAACTGTTGGGCAGTGGTGGTGTACATTTTTTAATCCCAGCACTCGGAAGGTAGAGGCAGGTGGATCTCTGTGTGTTTGAGGATTGCCTGGACTACAGAGCAAGTTTCAGGACAGTCAGGACTGCTATATATGGAAACCTGTCTCGAAAAGTAAAACAAAAAAATATAGGGAGTTTATTTAAATGAACATTCAGTTAATTTTTCCTAAAACTAAAGTATTACCTGAACAGTTCGAAGCTCTTCAGAAATGGCCTCCAAAGCTTGCTCACTCATCTCGGGCGGCACTGGCTCATTTACTATGTCATCGTCTGAACCGCTAGAATTCTGTGTGTACAGGAAGCCGAAGTTCCCCACCTCAGGACTTGATTTTGTGGCCAATTTTGAACAGTGTGAGTAAGCCTTCGTTGGAGTGGTAATTGTCTGCAGAACAATCATTGTGGAAAGAATCATTAATATGAAGGAAAATATCTAGAGATTATATTAATAGAAAAAAATTAAAGTTTTATTAATCAATTTCTCAAAAAAAGATGAGTTCTTGAAGCACTGGGTAGAAATGACCAAATGGAAATAAACCCATCAGTCAATATAGTTGCATGCAAATTTGTAATAAAGTTTAAAAAATGGAACTTGAAGCTGGGCATGGTTATGTATGACTGTAATATCAGGATTTGTGATGCTTGCCTCTGCATCCTACTAAAGGCCTGCGCTGCCACGCCTGGCCTAAGACATTGCAAAGCTGGGCATGGTGGTACATGCCTGTGAGACAATTACTCATAGGGATAGAGACAGGAGAATCAAAAGTTCAAGACCAACCTAGATTACAGAGTGAGTTTGAAGACAGCTTAAGCTATCATGAGATCCTGCCTCAAAAAGAACGAAAAAAGAAAGAAAGAAAGAAGGGAGGTAGGGAGGCAGGAAGGGAGGGAAAGAAAAAGGTGCAGATGTTAGGAAACAAGTCTAAAGTCAAATTTGATCTCAAACGTTTTATTCCTCCTCCTTGACCTTGTCACTGGAGTCTAACACTAGGGTGTTCTGCAATCTGTGTTTAGAAATAACCTTTATTAATAAAAGAGACATGTCCAGTTTAAACAGAAGCACCAATTACCCACCTTAAGTGTTTCGGCATGTATTCTATTCAGTTGGGAAACTTCCTGGCGCTTGCAGGCTTTTGTTGCTTCCAAAAGGTTTTCAAGATTGAGGTTTGCTTTTTGCAAAGACTGAAGCTCAGATTCCAGTTCTACCTGCTTTTTCCTAATAGATGTTGTTAAGACTTAGTTCCTTCAGATAATCAATAATGTCAAACATTTCTTTTTAAATTTTTTTTTGAGACAGGGTTTCTCTATATAACAGTCCTGGCTGTCCTGGAACTCACTCTGTAGACCAGGCTGGCCTTGAACTCACTGAGCTTCACCTGCCTCAGCTTCCCAAGTGCTGGGATTAAAGGCGTGCACCACCCCTGGCCAATGCCGAACATTTTTAAGTACATTGCAGTTTATGC
Organism: Ondatra zibethicus; assembly: GCA_004026605.1. NCBI lineage: Eukaryota > Metazoa > Chordata > Mammalia > Rodentia > Cricetidae > Ondatra > Ondatra zibethicus. The sequence goes on along the minus strand of PVIU01002988.1, from coordinate 101,427 downwards.
TCTCATAGAGCTCAAGTTCAAGAGCTCAAATTCAAGATACTGTTACTTTCAAAATTAACACTTTTCTATATTTTAGGCTAGGTTTAACTTTGGTTATAGTATCAATATAGTTTATCTTTTTATACAATGTGAATCAAAGAAGAATATTAACAAATCTATAATTTCTAAAAGGAATCTCAATTTAGTGTGTAACTGTGATCTAAATTTGGTAATGAGATGAACTTACTGCAAAGTTCAATGATACTCCAAGTGAGTACTGCTCAAAACACTTGCATGATTGACTACCAATATATAGCAAAGAGCCACAAGAAAAAAGGGCGTCTTCAAATTAGTCGCTAAAAGTCTCATATGTAAAGTCACATGCCAAATTATTGGTTATTATTGGAAAGTACTAAGAAAATGGGGGTGAGCATGTGCGCTTGCACTTTACCGAGTTAGCTCTTTGAACTCTTCATATTCTTGCTTTGAGTTATTTAGCTCTGTCTGAATTTGCAGGAGCTGTGCTTTTAACTTCTCAGTGTTTATGAAGAAATTTGGTTCTTTCAGTGCTTTGGGAGAAAATCCTTGCAGACCTGTTAAGAAGGAAACCACTTCAGCCTTTGAAAGACAAAAAATAAGAAAACATTTTTCTATGCTCTCTTCCAGGTTTGTTTTGAGGCACGAGGATAAATAAGAAATGGATTGGAAGGTGTGTCCTAGAAATGTGAGAACACACATGTCAGCAGGAGGCACAGGATGCGGCAGTGTACCCACAAGGGCACTACAAGTTATGGTTCAAGATTCAGAAACCACAGGATGGAGAGTGTAATGAAGGCGACAAGCTATTCCCTAGGATAAAGAGCTAACAGTGACTAAAGAAAAACATGTTCATGCTAGACAGAGAAACACTAGCACAGCTGAACTTGTAAAAATTGGTGCTACTGGCTACTGTGAACAGGCAATGAATTATTTAGAAGAGAAAATTGATAACAAAGATAATCCTTATTTTGCATATAAAATCTTGAGTTTCTCCACATGCAAATAATTGTAAATCTTCTTTGACTAAGTCATAACTGAGTAACAAAAGATTTAGACAAGGGAAATGTAAAAAGCAAGATGAAAAAAACCAAACCAAACAAGCAGAAGAGCTGGGCAGCGGGAGCACACACGTTTAAACCCAGCACTCAGAGGCAGAGGAAGGCAGATCTCTGCGTCCAAGGCTAGCCTGATCTATAGAGTGAGTTCCAGGACAGCTGCAGACACACAGAGAAACCCTGTCTCAAAACCTCTAAAGTAGATTAAGAGACAGATGAGAGAGATAAAATGAAAAGCCAGAGAAGCGACTGGGGATAGAGCTCCGTCAGTGGCATTTTTTTTTTCTTTTTGGTTTGTTTTCTGTGGTGGGAGTGGGTCTTACTTCATAGCCCAGGTTAGCCTAGAACTTACTTACTATCCCCCAGCCTCAGCCTCCTGAGTGCTTGGATTCCAGGTGTGTATCACCTGCACACCCTGCTATAAATGTTCTTTCCTCGTCCTCTGTCTTTGTGTGTGGGAGCCGTGTGCAGACCAGAAATCAGCCTCACGTGTTTTCCCTCAGGAGCCATCCACCTTTCCTTCTTCTAAAAGGGGTCTAAAGGGCGTAACAGGTTTCCTAATAGGCTAGGCTGGCTAACCAGAGAATCCCAGTTCTCCTCATGTTAATACAGCAAAAACCTTACTCACATTATCTTTCTAGTCCCACAGATTCTTCAGTTGTTGTTGTTGTTTTTTTTAATCCTATGTGCATGTGTGTTTTTCTTGTATGTGTGTCTGTGCACCACATGTGTGCCTGGTGCCCATGGAAGCCAGAAGAGAGCACCAGATTCTCTGTAAGAATGAAGATACAGACAGCCTAAGCTCCCACAGGGGTACTTGGAATTGAAATTGGGTCCTCTGGAAGAGCAGCCAGTGCTTTCAACCACTGAAGTCATTGAAGTCCCTGATCCACAGCCCCTTCTCACATCATTTCTTACCTTTGTCATTTTTCTCTTTGCTAGACACTTCAGAGAAAGCCTTTTCTAGTCTTGCAATAGACTGGGCATCTATTTCGTGGGCTCTTTTCACAGGCTCTAATAATTTCAGTCTTCTATTCTCTTCCCTGAGGGAATGATTTTCCATAGCATACTTTGCAACTCTGGGGTGGTGCTCCACCTGTGACATTGAGAAATTACACACATCACGTGTTCACAAAATGTCCTAATGAACTGGTCTCTCTAAAAGCCATTCAGAGCATGCGAAAGGCTCTGGGTCGATCTCCAGCACAGAAAAATGAATAAATAAAAAGACTAAGGGGGCAGAGAGATGTCTCAGCAGTTAAAAACACTGACTGCTTTTTCAGAGGACCTGGGTTTAACTTACAGCACCCACATGGCTGTAATTCCAGTTCCAAAATAGGCAACACCCTCTGCTGGCTTCCTCGGGTACCACGGAAGCACACAGTACACAGACATACATGCAAGCAAAACATCCATACACATAAAATACAATAAATAAATCTTTTTTTTTGATTGTTTGTTTTTCAAGACAGGGTTTCTCTGTAGCTTTGGAGCCTGTCCTGGAACTAGCTCTGTAGACCAGAATGGCCTTGAACTCACAAAGATCCACCTGCCTCTGCCTCCTGAGTGCTGGGATTAAAGGCGTGTGCCACCACTGCCCGGCTCAAGAAATAAATATTTAAAAAGAGGGTGGAGAATAAGGAAAATTCATGTCTATTAAGATTAAATTGGGGCTGGAGAGATGGCTCAGTGGTTAAGAGCACTGGCTGCTTTTCCGGGGGTCCTGAGTTCGGTTCCCAGCAACCACATGGTGGCTCACAACCATCTTTAATGAAATCTGGTGCCCTCTTCTGGCATGTGGGCATACATGGAGGCAGAATGTTGTATACATAATAAATAAATCTTAAAAAAAAAAGATTCCATATAAGACTACCTTTAATAAAAAAAAAAAAGATTAAATTGCCCTTCAAAATACATTAACTAGCAAAGTGCAGGAAAGCATATAAAAAAAATGGAAGTAAAAATATTTATCCATTGATTGGACATGTATTAAATATACTCGTGAAACTCATGGTCTCTAGAGAAAAGGAGACCCGAGCCGCTCAGCCCTGCGGGGCTGGGGTGACAACAGCCGCTGCAGAGCTCAAGTCACGGCACAAGTCAAGTTCCTTCTGTCTTCAGCTGCAGACTTGGAAAGGAAGAGGAAACTATGCAGCTCATACTGCCGTCAAATTCACTGTATTACAGAACGAGCTACTGGTGAGCGCTCCCTTCCTAGAAATGCAGCAGGGGCTTGAACTCACTTGTTCTCGCAGAGTCTGGATCTCGTCCCTCAGCTCTGACAGCAGACGGTCCTGCTCCTCAGGCAGGAAGCTTCCCCGGGCCTCCTTCTGGAGCCTCTCTAGACGCATTATCTGGTCCTCACGGAACTTCACAATCATTTTATTAGACTGAATAAACTTTTCCTTTTTGAGGGTGAGGTCTTCTAGTTGGGTAATTTTTTCTGCCAGAGACTTAAGAAATTCATGATTCAGTTAAACATGAAAATTAATTCAGCTTTCCTATTCTCGTGAACCCGGCAGGGAGCACCAACTCCAAACTCAAAGGCAGGAAGCCCCTTTCCTTTCGCATCTGGTGCTGTGCGCCTCACTCCTTGAGATAATGAAAGCCACCCCAACAGCAAAGCCCGCAATGTCCCCGATCTCTTTCTTTTCCTACCTTTTTTTCCTGCTCAGATTTCTTAAAGAATAGCATTGCTTCCAGGAAATGTTCTATATAGTTAGTCTTCTCTTTGTCTAAAAAGGGAAAATAAGGAACATGTTCTTATTTCTGCCAACTGATCTAAACGAGCAGACTCTCATTGGTGACCAGTTTCATGCTAACTTTCAACAAACAGGCTGTTCTACAAAGCAAACACGTTTCTCTTTATTTACTTAGCACAAATACATGTGCTGAAAGAAACAGAAGTGGGTTGTTTTAAAAACTGTAGCCCAGGTTGGCCTTGAACTTCTGGCAATCCTGCCTTAGCCACTCAAATGCTGGAATTATAGACATGAGCCACTAGAGCTTGCTTAGAAATGAGTCTATAAGGAACCTGGAGGAGAACCACATGTCCCTCTAGTCTAATGCAAACTCTTATTTACTTATTGTCTTTGTCTGTAGCTCTGTAGTAAAGGCTGGCCTAAAACTCATTCTGTTGCCTAGGCTAGTCTAAGTCTAAGCATCTTGTCTCTTCTCCCTGAGTTCTGGGAATCAGGTACACAGACTATGCTTATATTATTACGCCAACGCATACTCTATATTATTACGCCAACGCATACTCTATATTATTATACCAACGCATACTCTTATTATATCAACGCATACTCTTATATTATTATACCAATGCATACTCTTTATTTTTTGCTTGCTGGTTTCGTGTTATAAAGTACTGGAAATCAAGCCTAGGGCCTCACACACACTGAGCAAGTGTTCTACTATCAAAACATATTCCCAGCTCCAGATATTTTTTCTTACAGTTTTATAGATCTCAAGTTAATTCTTCTAGCTATTATTTTTGGTTGTTATGTCTTTTTTGTTTTTTCAAGAGAGGGTCTCTCTGCAGTTTTGGCTGTTCTGGAACTTACAGAGGTCCGCCTGCATCTGCCTCCTGAGTGCTGGGATTAAAGGCATGCGCCCCACCGCCTGGCCGCTACTAGCTATTCTTAAAAGAAACATTTCCTGTCCCAATCAATACACGCATGTTGTATATGCTCAGACAGAATCTTGGGGGTAATCGAATGAAATCAGTTAAACAGGAAAAATAATTCAGTTTTCCTAAATTCTCATAAATCTAAGCGCATCTCTTTCCAGTACTTATTAGAGATGAGTTACTCAAAATCATTGATTCCCCTTCTTACTGGACCTCACAAAACATCTAATTCAAAGAACTATCCTCCTACACGGGTAAAATACGGAGGAGGGTATGTGAGAAAATCAGGAAGCTTCACTATACTTTGACCACCTATCCAACAGCAGAAGTTCCCATCAAGTCTTTCCCAGGAAAAAGGCAATGAGCTCATCCTACCTCTGGGCAGCAAGCTCTCTGGTGTCATCTGCCCAGAAGTAAACTGAGACAGTTGTTCCTTGAGCCTCTTCACTTCGGCCTGCAGCTGGCTGACGTTTCCTTGGGTGTCTTCATTCACCACAGCCTGGACAAAAATTAGCAAAGCACTGAAAGACCACGTTCCAAGTTGTAAAATCCTGTTTGCTTGTTTAGTATGAGCTGGAGTTAGGAAGACCAAACAAAACTGGACATCTGTCTTGACAACAGTCAAAAGGCCACCAAAATAGTATGTTAAAATGGGTGTGGCTTCCTAATATCTAACAAAATTGATTTCAAACTAAAATCAGTCAGAAGAGATGAAGAAGGACACTTTATACTCATAACAGGAACAATTCCTCAAGATGAAGTCTCAATCCTGAATATCTATGCTCCTAATATAAAAGCACCCACATATATAAAAGAAACTTTATTAGAACTCAAATCACACATCAAACCCCACACACTAGTAGTAGGAGATTTCAACACTCCTCTCTCACCAATGGACAGGTCAACCAGACAGAAACTTAACAGAAAAATAAGAGAACTAACAGACATATTGAAAATTAATCACATACTTGGTAACAAAGCAAACATCCACAGATACAAAAAAATTGGAATAACCACCTGTGTCTTATCAGATCACCGTGGAGTAAAGTTAGAATTTAACAACAATTCCACCCCCAGAAAGCCTACAAACTCATGGAAACTCAACAGTCAACTACTGAACCACCCCTGGGTCAAGGAAGAAAGAAAGAAAGAAATTAATGTCTTCCTTGAATTCAACGAAAATGAAGACACAACATACCCAAACGTATGGGACACTATGAAAGCAGTGCTAAGAGGAAAGTTCATAGCACTAAGTGCCCACATAAAGAAAACAGAGAAAGCACACAGCACACCTGAAAGCTCTAGAAAAAAAAAGAAGCAGACTCACCCAGGAGGAGTAGAAGGCTGGAAATAATCAAACTGAGGGCTGAAATCAACAAAATAGAAACACAGAAAACAATCCAAAGAATCAATGAAACAAAGAGCTGGTTCTTTGAGAAAATCAACAAGACTGACAAACCCCTATCCAAACTAATCAAAAGGCAGAGAGAGAACACTCAAATTAACAAGATCAGAAATGAAAAGGGGGACATAAGAACAGACACTGAGGAAATTCAGAGAATCATTAGGTCTTACTACAAAAGCCTGTATTCCACAAAATTGGAAAATGTAAAAGAATTGGACTTTTTTTTAGATAAATACAATATACCTAAATTAAATCAAGACCAGGTAAACAATTTAAATAGACCTATAAGTTGTGAGGAAATAGAGGCTGTCGTCAAAAACTTTCCAACCAACTACAGTACTGAAAAAAGCCTGGTACTGGCATAAGAACAGACAGGAGGACCAGTGGAACCGAATAGAAGACCCGGATATCAATCCACACATCTTCGAACACCTGATATTTGATAAAGAAGCAAAAATTATCAAATGGGAAAAAGAAAGCATATTCAACAAGTGGTGCTGGCATAAATGGATATCAACATGTAGACAAATGAAAGTAGACCCCTATCTATCACCATGTACAAAACTCAAGTCCAAATGGATCAAAGACCTCAACATAAAACCAGCCACACTGAACCTTATAGAAGAGAAAGTGGGAAGTACGCTTGAACGCATTGGCACAGGGAACCACTTCCTAAATAGAACTCCAGCAGCACAGACACTGAGAGAAACAATTAATAAATGGGACCTCCTGAAACTGAAAAGCTTCTGTAAAGCAAAGGACACGGTCAACAAGATACAACGCCAGCCTACAGAACGGGAAAAGATCTTCACTAACCCCACATCAGACAGAGGGCTGATCTCCAAAATATACAAGGAACTCAAGAAATTGGACACCAAAAGAACACATAATCCAATAAAAAAATGGAGCACAGACCTAAACAGAGAACTCTCAACAGAGGAATCTAAAATGGCTGAAAGACACTTAAGGAAATGTTCAACATCCTTAGTCATCAAAGAAATGAAAATCAAAACAACTCTGAGATTCCATCTTACAACTGTAAGCATGGCCAAGATCAAAAACACTGATGACAACTTATGCTGGAGAGGCTGTGGAGAAAAGGGAACACTTCTGCATTGCTGGTGGGAATGCAAGCTGGTACAACCCCTATGGATGTCATTGTGGCGATTTCTCAGAAAATTAGGAAACAACCTTCCTCAAGACCCAGTAATACCACTTTTGAGTATATACCCAAAAGATGCTCAATCGTGCCACAAGGACATGTGCTCAACTACGTTCATAGCAGCTTTATTTGTCATAGCCAGAAACCGGAAACAACCTAAATGCCCCTCGATCGAAGAATGGATAAAAAAAAAAATGTGGTACATTTACACAATGGAGTACTACATAGCAGAAAAAAATAACGACAGCCTAAATTTTGCAGGAAAATGGATGGAACTAGAAAGCATTATTTTGAGTGAGGTAACCCAGCCACAGAAAGACAATTATCACATGTACTCACTCATAGGTGGTTTTTAAAACATAAGGCAAAGAAAGCCAGCCTACAAACCACAATCCCAGCGAATTTAGACAACAATACTGACACTAAGAGAGACCTACATAGATATAATCTACGTGGCAAGTAGAAAGTATAAAAAGACAAGATCTCCTGAATAATTTGGGAGCATGGGGACCTTGGGGGAGGGTTGAAGGAGGCAGGGGAGTGGCAGGGAGGGGAGCAGAGAGAAATAAAAAAAATTTAATTAATAATAATAATAAAAAAAAAAAACCAAAAAAACCCCAAACTTTCTAACCAAAAAAAAGCACAGGACCAGATGGTTTTAGTGCAGAATTCTACCAGAACTTCCAAGAAGAGCTAATACCTATACTTCTTAATGTGTTCCACATAATAGAAACAGAAGAGTCATTGCCAAATTCTTTTTATGAAGCTACAGTTACCCTGATACCAAAACCACACAAAGACTCAACCAAGAAACAGAATTACAGACCAATCTCACTCATGAAAATCAATGCAAAAATTCTCAATAAAATACTGGCAAACTGAATCCAAGAACACATCAAAAAAAAAAAAATCATCCATTATGATCAAGTAGGCTTCATCCCAGAGATGCAGGGCTGGTTCAACACACGAAAATCTACCAATGTAATCCATCATATAAATAAACTGAAAGAAAAAAACCATATGATCATTTCATTAGATGCTGAAAAAGCATTTGACAAAATTCAACACCCCTTTATGATAAAGATCTTGGAGTGATTAGGGATACAAGGATCATATCTAAATATAATAAAAGCAATATACAGCAAGCCAACATTTAACATCAAATTAAATGGAGAGAAACTCAAAGCCATTCCACTAAAATCAGGAACAAGACAAGGCTGTCTACTCGCTCCATATCTCTTCAACATAGTGCTTGAAGTTCTAGCAATAGCAATAAGACGACATAAGGAGACCAAGGGGATTTGAACTGTAAAGGAAGTAGTCAAACTTTCGTTATTTGCAGATGATATGATAGTGTACAAACTCTACCAGAGAACTCCTACAGCTGATAAATACCTTCAGTGATGTGGCAGGATACAAGATCAACTCAAAAAAATCAGTAGCCCTCCTATACACAAAGGATAAAGAAGCAGAGAGGAAAATCAGAGAAACATCACCTTTCACGATAGCCACAAATAGCATAAAGTATCTTGGCGTAACACTAACCAAGGAATTGAAAGATCTATTTGACAAGAACTTTAAGTCTTTGATATCAGAAAATGGAAAGATCTCCCATGCTCTTGGACTGGTAGGGTCAACTTAGTAAAAATGGCAATTCTACCAAAGGCAGTCTATAGATTCAATGCAATCCCCATCAAAATCCCAACACAATTCTTCACAGACCTTGAGAGAACAATAATCAACTTTATATGGAAAAACAAAAAACCCAGGACAGCCAAAACAATCCTATACAATAAAGGGACTTCTGGAGGCATTACCATCCCTGACTTCAAACTCTATTACAGAGCTACAGTAATGAAAACAGCTTGGTATTGGCATAAAAACAGAGACGTTGACCAATGGAATCGAATCGACGACCCGGATATTAATTCACAAACCTATGAACACCTGATTTTTGACAACGAAACTAAAATGAATTTGAGCAAGGAAGTCAGGACCACGAGGGGTTGGTCCACCCAATGAGACAGTGTGTCTGATCTAATGGGGGCTCACCAAATCCAGCTGGACTGGGACTGAATGAGCATGGGATCAAACTGGACCATCTGAATGTGGCTGACAATTGGGGCAGACTGAGAAGCCAATGATAATGGCGCTGGGCTTTGTCTCTACTGCATGTACTGGCTTTTTGGGATCCTATTCTATTTGGATGCATACCTTCTTAAGCCTGGATGGAGGGGGGAGGGCCTTGGACTTCCCACAGGGCAGGGTACCCTGCCCCCTCTTAGGACTGGAGGGAAAGGGATGGAGGGTGAGTGGGGGAGCTAAAGGGAAGTGGGAGGAGGGTAGGAAGTAGAAATTTTGATTGGTATTATTTATAAAGTAATAAAAAAAATGTTATCACCATGGTGACTAAATGGCGTCTTCAACTTCTTAAAGAAATCTTGTTTATGACAACCTCTAAAAAAGTTACAGAAAAAAAAGCTACCAGCAAATGCATCACTCTGGTGTGGGATGTCAGTTGTGGGGAGGTCACATGTGTGGGGACAGGGACAAAAACAGAATCGTTCTGTGCTTTCTGTCCAGGCAGTTGTGGCGCACACCGTTAGCCCCAGCACTCGGGAGGTAGGTCTACAGAGTGAGTTCCAGGATAGACATGGCTGTTACACAGAGAAACTCTGTCTTGAAAACCAAACAAACAAACATATTAAATCTTATAATTAGATAAATTTTTTTAAAAAGATTCATAAAACTGAAGGGTAATAAGAAATGCCATCAGCTAACTGCCAGACAGACCAGAGGCCTAGCTGTGAAACAGTCAACTATTTCAGCAAGGAAAACCACCCCGTAACAGCCCAAATCCGCCGTGTTCTTGTCTTAAGTTCACCCTGCCCACCTGGAAAGACAGAAACATTTCATCATTAAACAAGCCCCAGGTACCTTAGCACTTCCCACTGATAGGCTGAAGAGGACTCACCATTGGGAGCAACTACTACAAAGCTGCTAGTCTTGTTGTTCATGCTTAAACGTCATTTCCAAGTGCTTCTGATTCATATAGCCAGCCTTATTATGAGGCATTATGATACACTATTGTATCAGTGACATCATAACTACAATCATTAACACGGTGCTACTCTTATAAGACTTCTGGTGAGCCAAGACAGAGTCAGGGAGTTCTCCTGATGTTTTCTCTTCATATTGCTAACATTCACATAAACGGGATGATACCCAAAGAAATAAAGTAAAAGACAAGACCTGTGCTCTTCTCTCTTACCCAGGGGAAGGTGCAATGTGGTCTACTTCACTCTGCGAGATGACCTGGGGATATGATGCCCAGTTATCTCCTTGGAAAAGGAAGGAATTAAACATACCAATTCATGGCACAGTTGTTTTATCTGAAACCAAAGAAGTGTTCAACTCTCCAAAATAATTAGGTGTCTTATTGGTCTTCTGACAGTTTGTACTAAGTATTGGTAAAGCGCTATCCACAGGCAAAATATGGACTGTTGTGTCTTTGTGTTCCATGTTGTTTATATACTGTCTGTGGCTGCTTTCTTACTGCAAAGGCAGAGCTGAGTAGTTGGTACAAGAAGCATAAGAAGTTTATCACCTAGTACTTTACAAGAAAAGCTTCCCGACCTGAGGAGTATACCAATATTAAAACTTTTTTTTTCGGTTTTAAGTGCATTGGTGTTTTGTCTGCATGTATGTCTGGGTGAGAGTGTAAGATCTTGGAGTTAAGACAGTTTTGAGCTGCCATGTTGCCATGTGGGTGCTGGGAATTGAACCCGGGTCCGGGTCTTCTTTATAAGAACAGCCAGTATTCTTAACCATTGAGCCATCACTAAAGACACTTCTCTCTCTCTCTCTCTCTCTCTCTCTCTCTCTCTCTCTCTCTATATATATATATATATATATATATATATATATGAAGAATATGTGGAGATGTACACAACTTAAAAGGGAAATGTCATTATTATCATACACTACTCTTTGATACCATATACATCACATGGCAGGTACATGCATGCAAACCCGTGTGCATGCACCATCACATGCACCAACTCTGCTAGCATGACTTAGGCTAATCACTCTCCATCCCAACAACAAAAGGAAAACTGCATCAAGAAAAAAGGAAAAGAAGGGAGGGAAGGAAGAAGAGCAAACTTGTACAACCAAGATGAACTTCTACAGAAGTAAGATTAGTGGTAACATTAGGGTAATCACAGAAAAGTATATGCAAGTATTTTTCTAATTTACTTGATATATTAAATACTTCAGTATTTTACCTTGTTTTTAATCAGCTTGGCCCTTTGAGCAAAATTAAGTGTTGACAGTGTTTCCCCAAAACACCTGGATCCTGGATGAACATTTGCAATTATGGATGTTTTGGCATTACCACCAAGCGAATCCTGTTTAATGACATCAGTGGTGTATGTTTTAGATTGTAAATCCTAAGGTCTTTTCCAGAAAATAATAAAGGCTAAGAAAATCTCCCCTCTCAGTCCCACTGGGCATAATGCTGGTGTCAGGAGTCAGTGCTCGGCTTTACCCGAAGTAAGAAGGTGAGTTTGGAGTCTCTGTAGCAGACATGCCTCTGTTTTCCATTGCCCACGTCAACAAGTGCAGTGATGACTTGGCCCAGGCAGCTCAGCGATCGGTTTATGTTCCCTGCTTCCTGAGGAAGTAGGGGAAAAGCAAAAATACAGGTGCAGTGTCACTCTTCAGCGTTCGGAGCTAATATCTACGTAGCAAGGCGACAACCTGGGATGGAAAAGCACAGGAGGAGCAAAAGAAAACAACTTCTAAACTAAAACAATACGCTCAGCTATCTCCATTTCCTACTTCATGTGCACTGTAACTGCAGAATGCTACAACTTATAAATGCACTAGTCTTGGGACTTGAATTTTTATTTCTCCCAGCAAATCAAATGTGATAAAACACTCTCTCGTTACTTTTCCGCAGCAGCGAGCTGCAGCTCCAGGCCGCATGAGACATTACTGAGTTGGGATGTTTAGCAGGTTAGATTTGTTGAATATACTTCTGACTTAGGATATTTCATCTTAACCAAGTTTGTTTGGAGGTAATATCACTATAAGTCTAGAAGTACCTCTACAAACCTGTTCCTTTCTTGACAGAAACATGAGCCTTTTGCTGACTGCAAGCTCAGTAGGCTCAGATTTCTTAGATCCCATTCCTAAACTACATCACACTCACAATACACGTCACACTGAATTTCTTCCCACTGCCACACAGCTCAGGCTAGGTACATTCCTACCTCAAAGATTACAGATGACTGCTCTCCCCTTGATTCTGGCAGTAAAGACTTAAAAATGGATCTAAGTGGTTATAATACAGGCTTTCTACATAAAGCTACCTACGCATTTGCTCTAAACTTTTAAAATGTTTTCCAGGGTTTAGAAGGCAGAGTATAAACTTGGCCTGGCACTCCTGGTCCTAACTGACCTGGGCTTTCTTGCTCTATAATTGATCTAGTCACTGACACACACCAAAATACCAAATGCACATTTACTCTGCAAGGCCCAGCAAACCTCGAGACATCGCTCTGCAGGGAAGGTGTTCCCCGCTCCTCCTTCCTAAACAGAACCCTGGTTTCCAGGAGAAACTACCCAGAAGCCACTTCTTTTGCAGATGTCCTCCTAGTAGTCATTCCCCAGCATGCTTCCCCTGTCCCCTTCTGGCCAGAAGCAGTCCCTCTTGTCCTGACAGGCCTGTCCTATCTCATTTCAGCTTACTGTCACGACCTCCTAAAACCGTTGCTCCTGTGAGCAGGGACAATTCTTATTTCTTCTGAGGTCTTCACTATACTTTGTGTGGTACTGCTTTTTAGTAAGAATTCACAGTTAAATATGAAGGCTGTCATTTCATTCCCACCTTCAACCTCATCCCTTCTGCATGGGTATCTTTCTGTCTCTCAGACCCTGCTAAATCCACCAGGTTGAGGAGGGAGGTCCGAATGTTCACAGTTTCGCTGCTTTTCTCCATAGATTCTATTGTGATTGTAAAGACTGCATGAGACCTAGAGGATTCTCTGTTCATGGATGTCGACGCTACACGCCTGTTCCTCCATCCTCTAGATAAGACCTAGGGAAAAAGGAAAATATATTACCCAAGACAAACTCAAAATACAAAATAAGCACTTAATAATCTTTCATTGTAATACGAAACAATAATTATACATAGGTAATTGTCCACATTCACAACATGGTCATTTCCCTTCAGAACAGGGGTGGGAACACTCACAGACTTTGCACAGTTATCTAGCTTTGTCAGAATTCATATTATCACAAGTTCTAAATAGCATATACTTAACACAAAGATCAGTAGGAGAGCTGTAGGAATGGTGAGGCGGCTACTGCCCATCACGATTATACATTATATATTACACGCACACACACACACATATACACACACACATACAAGATTCCATATATGTGTATTTATACAATACATGTTTATATATATATAAACACTATACATATATAAATATTAACACAGTACTTGTCATAAAATATGATAAGTGCTAGTTATTAAAAAACTATTAACAAAACACAGTATAAAACTGAAATTACTTGTAGCTTTCATAGTTCTTCAATAGTACTTTATGCTCCCTTCTCGTAGAATTAAATAAATATATTTAATATTAGGTCAGCTATATATTTGCAGAGCTTTAAAAAAAAGATGCCTTGTCTTTAATCCCAGTACTCAGAAAGCAGAGGCAGGTAGATCTCTGTGAGTTAAGAGGCCAGCCTACAGAGTTAGGAAGAACAGTCAGGGCAATTACACAGAGAGACCCTGTCTCCAAAACAAACAAAAAAGGCATCTCTCAAACACAGGGCAGATTCCAAAAGCAATAGAAGCACATTTGCTTGAATACTTAACTCTTAAAAAAAATTACAGTACCTAATGTACTATATGTTCACTTTTTTATGTTAACTTTAAAAGTTAGACATACAGGCCCAGAACCAGGGTTAAGTGTGGGCCCATCCCAACATCCACCCCATCTGTGATCTGCTGGAGCACAGGTGCTAGGGGGTAGGGATGGGGATGAGGGATGGCCCTGTGGGCCCAGGGCTACAGGATGTCCACAACACATCCAGGAAGAGTGGTAATACACAGATTAATAGAAATGGGTTAATTTAAGATGTAAGAGTTAGTTAATAAGAAGCCTGAGCTAATAGGCCAAACAGTATTGTAACTAATATTGTTTCTGTGTGATTATTTGGGTCTGGGCGGCCGGGAAACAAAAGAACAGTCTCCAACTACACATTCTTTTCTCTTTACTTGTCAGAAGAGTTTGTGCCATGCCTTTATGAAATTCAACTCTTGATTCTTTGAAGATGAGGACACTTTCAAGGTATGCTTACTGCCTAAACCTCAAGCACGTCCTCCTCAGGGCAGGGTACCTGATAGGCCTCAGCAGCTGAAGTCACCACCTGCTCTACCGCACCGACCACAAAGACGCCCTTCTTTATGTGCTCCCTCAAGTACAGTCCGGCTGATGCCGAGTCCAGCAGGTCATAGATCTGCTCATTGTAGACCTCAATAAAGGAGCACTTACACAGGAACGTCTTCCCGGCGCCAGCCTGGAAAATCAAAGCTCCAATCAGCACACGATCCACACATTCATCCTCTAATTTCCATGAGCTACCTCAGGTATGTTTTCCTATTGTCCTTTAATATATAAAGTAAAACATTGAGAGGTAAGTGAAAATAATCTGGAAAACTAATTTCAAACCATTACTAAACTGGTCCCAGGAGTCCAGTTTGGAAAGGTACCTCGGAGCCTGCTCGTGGACACGGGGACTGAGCAGCTCAAATGGCTTTCTACTGCCTTCCATAGCGAACTTCCTCCTAGGTTTGTCTTTTAACATTTATTTATTGTGTTTGTATGTACAGGCATGTACGTGTAGATCAGAGGATAACTGGTGGTCCCAGGGACCAAACTTGAGCCATTAGGCTTGGTGGCAACTGCCTTTCACTCGACCATATCAGCCCCAGATAAAGTTTTACTTGAAGTAAGATTTATGTTCTTTAAAAGATTGAAATAAATTCATCCTGAAAAATTTTGCCGTTGGAGAGATGGCTCAGTAACTGGTTAAAAGCACTTGCAGCTCTTATACAAGACTTGGGCTTGATTTCCAGCACCCACAGATATTTTTACACAACATCAATTCCATATTTGTTGCCTTCTTCTGGCCTCTACAAGCATTTTACACATATGGTGCACTTACATGCTGATAAATACTTAATATACTTAAAATAGAAATATGTTCTTTAAAAAATTTGTTTTAAAAAACAAAACAAAACAAATACCAACTAGGGATTGGAGAGATCGCTTATTGGTTAAGAGCACTTGACTACTTTTCCAGTAGATCCCCATTAGATTCTCAGCACACACATGGAGGCTCACAATTATCTGTAACTCCAGTCCCAGGGGACCCAACATGCTCTTCTGGTCTCAGGCACCAGGCTTGCCTGTGGTACACAAGACATACATACCAACAAAACACGTGATATTCATAAAAATAAGTATTTTTTTTTAAATGTAACTATAGAAACACATGGTGTTAAATTTAATCATTTTATTAGCATGCAATTTATATGTTTAATTGCAATGTTAGGGATATTTCTGCAAAGGAATAGTAAACCAATGCTACTTACCAATTTCCTTGGTACACAAATATATAAAGTACTTAATACCAAGGCTTCTTAACTCTGGAATCTACCAAGCTAAGTAAGTGCAACCATGAGAATGGTCCAACCTAGGAACCAATGAGAGGGAAAAGACGATATTCTCAGATGATGGAGTTCTAATCCACAAAGAACAAGACGGCAGTTAGGTGCAGGCAAGCACTGCCAGTAAGGAAGGGTGGGCCCATCGTCAGCGCACACCATGAGGGCTTACACAGCTTCAAGCCTGGATACAGTAGATGACGACTTTTAGTTATCTTGAGTTATTAGCTGCTCTACGACTGCTGTGATAAACACCCAAACCAAGACAACTTACAGAAGTTAGAGCTTCCACAGGGATACAGTCCTTGGTGGCAGAAAGAAGGGAGCAGCTGTGAGAACAACAGAAGCAGAGGAACCAGAAGCTAAGGGCTCAAATCTCAAAACACAAGCAAGAAGCAGAGAGAGTGAACTTGAAATGGCATTGAGACTTGCTTCAAATCCCACTTCCAATGACAAGACTGTACTTCCTCAGACTCCCCAAAAAGTGCAACCAAATAGAGACCAAGAATTTAAATGCTTGAGACTATGGGGGTTATTTCTCATTTAAATCACTGCACTTTATTTTCCTTGATTGATATCTTCTATATACTTTTCTCTCATAAAACTCTTGGGAAAGCGCCAGAAGCAATCAGTTCTTCTGTGCACGCTGTCAGTCAGGCTAGCCCTGAACACCCTGTATCGATTAGATGGCTGAGCTTCTGATGACCTTGAAATTCTGATCCTCCTGCTCCTCCCTCCAGAAGGATGGGATTACAGGTGTCCACCAACACACTCAGCTTTTTCAGTACTGGGAATCAAACCCAGGGCCTACTGCATTCTAGGCAAGCTCTCTATCCATTTTATTTTTTCATTTAAATTTTTTTGTTTTTAATTTATTGGTATGGGTGCTTTGCTTACATGTATGTCTGTACACCATGTGTATGCCTGGTATCCACAGAGGCTAGAAGAAGTCATCAGATCCCCTGGAGTTACAGAGAGCTGTGAGCTGCCATGTGGGTGCTGGGAATTGAATGTGGGTCCTCTGGAAGAGCAGCCAATGGTCTTTATGGCTGAGCTCTCTGCAGCTCCCGACATTTAATTCTTACAGTGAGCTTTACCTTTTCTTTCTCACGATCGATTAAGGAAAACAAATATTCAAAACTTCGTGGGATTACTCCTCTCAGATTATGAGAAAAATTATCAGAGTCTGATGGTCCTGAGAAAAAAGAATAAAACAATGGCAATATCAAAAGGCAGTTTATACAGAAATAAAATGATACACAGTATAATCAACTTCCTAGTTCTGTTTCAAGCAAGTTACATTTACATCTGTGAAAGACTAAATAATAAAACTGCCCATTAGTGAGACTGAAGGGAAGGCCCACAGTAGCCACCAACCAATTCTAAAAATTGTGTGATCTATTCCCATGCTAAACTTAACATCTTCCAAGTGTCAGGGACTGAGTGACTGTACTCTATTTACTCTATTGAAGCAGGTGACCTTTGTGTTCACAGACTGATTGATGGTTTGAATGATAATAGTCCCCCATAGGCGCCTATATTTGAAAGCTGGATTTGCAGTTAGTAGAACTGTTTGAAAAGGATCAGGAGGTGTGGCCTTATTGGAGGAGGTGTGTCACTGGCGATGGGCTTTGAAGTTTCAAGAGCGCACACCATTCTTAGTAACTAACTCTCCAGGCCTCCTGTTTGTGGATCAGAAGTAAGCTCTCAGCTACTGCTTCAGCGCTGCGTACCTGTCTGCCTGCGGCCATGGACTCACCCTCTTAACCTGTGATTAACGCCTTTTCTGTAAGTTGCCTTGGTCATGATGTCCTGTCACAGCCAGAGAAAAGAAACTAAGACGCAGACTGGTCTGTCGTCTAAGCCTTGAACCTACACTGTGTCCTAAGCTTCATAATTTTCCACAAAATAGGGGTAATGATGTCAGTAACCAGAGAGCTGTTGAAAGATTTGAAAGTCTGCAAATAAATTACAGTTGGACATTAAATGCTAAAAATTAGGATTTGCTATCATTTTTTTTAATTGGGCAGTTAAAAAAAACACCAGTAGGAAGGCCACACTAACGACATTTCCCCGGTTACTAGCAGACATTAAAGCCGAGTGTTTTTTCTGTTTTGTTACAACTGGGGAAGGACAGATGTGTAAGAGTTGTAAGGTATACTAGCTTAAGTTTGTGATGTGGTATTTATACTCTGATGTACCTGGCAGCTCCTAGCTGACACATTCTGTACCCCTTGTTATTTCCTAAGTGAGGAGGGTGATAAGCATATTCTTTCCTCAAGAATTTCTGCCTGTGTCCCTGACTCCTGAAGCAGCCACAGGACAGTTTATAGCAATAAAGGAGAAAGACTATTTACAACAAATCCACTCAAAATCGCATGATGCTAATGAAGCGATGTTTAGAAAGTTCTTTCATAGCGACAGGATGAGGGACTGGAGGCCTGCGGTACCACAGGCTCAGGTATCCCAGCCTCAAGGAGGAGGAGACAGACACTGAAGGTACAGTTGATCACCAATCAATGCTTTACAGTCATTCCCAAAACAATTTCCACCCCCATGCCCCCAAAACCCAGAGGGCTGGAGAAATGGGTCAGCAGCTTGCTCTTTGTGCTGGCTTAGATTTTGTCACCTCAACACAAGCTAGGGTCATCTTAGGGGAGGGAACCTCAGTTGAGCCTTAAGGCTACAGGATCCAGGACAGACTTCCAGTAGATGGCACAAGAAATGAGCTGCATTAGAGGCACTCAGCTGATGATTACTCGCTTGCAGGTGGGAATAAATTATCATACCTTATGAAGTCTTGCGTGCTAACTATAAAGCGCTAAAGAATCTCATTATGTAGGCCTACTTGGAAGCTGCAACACCAACTTCTGCCAAGGACTAAGGAATCCCAACGTCCTGCTACAGATTCTACCACCTGAGGCCTGCAACAGCTGAGTTGGAGCTGTATGTTCCTCTTCAGACCTGGCTGCTACACCAGCACTCACTGGTACCCAGTGCAAAGAGCTACAGAGGCTGCCAACCACCACCCTCTGAAAAGCTTTTTCTTGCCCACCTATAATTCCTGAGTAGAAAAAAACAAAAGAATGAGCTGAATGCTTGTACCAGATGAAAGTTTGTTTTCAGAGACAACTCTCGCATCATTTATAGTTAGAAAAGGTCTAGCAGATTCAAGTCAAACTGAGTCCCAGCAACGAGAAGGAAGAACTTGACACAGAGTCCCATCAACTGATACTCACTGACAAAGGGAAAACTAGTTTTCTCCAATGGAGTGCCACCAGCTCTGTCCACCACTCTCCAGGGCAGGCCCTATGCCCAGGAGTAGCTGGCTAACACAAATCGAATTTCATGTTTGTTTGTTTGTTTTTTGAGGATTTTTTGTTTGGCATTTTGTCTTATTGATCTTATTCACTTGTTTGATTTTCTTTCTTTTTGTTTTTGAGAGAAAGAAAGAGAGAGAGAGAGAGCAAGAAGGCGAGAGAGTGAGAGAGAGAAACAGACAGACAGAAAGGGGTGGTAGTGCAGTACCAAACACCTTTAGTCCGCACACTCAGGAAGCACATTCAGGTAAATCACTGAGTGTTTGATGCCAGCCTCATCTACACAGAGTTCAGGGGTAGCTAGGGAGGCATAGTAAGATCCTCTTACGAAAAGGAAAAGAAAGGAAGGGTGTGTCTGAGAGTGGTGATGCACGCTGGCAATCCCAGGACAAAGAGACGAAAGCAAACACTGCTGCAAGGTCACAGCCGCCTGAGGTACAAGAGCGAGTTCCAGGACAGGCCCCAAAGCTACAGAAAAACCCTGTCTTGAGAACCAAAAAAAAAAAAAAAAACAACAACAAACAAAACAAAAAAACCAACCAAACAAAAAAATGATATAGAAGGTATTACAAATATTAGTTAAGTATACCCTAGAGACCAAAGGCTCTAGGCATAACAGGTGGCTGGTATGATGTGTGATTCCCCTCTGTATGCTGTGAGCACCATTACTGAATAAAGAAACTGCCTTGGCCTGTTGATAGGGCAGAACTTAGGTGGGGGGGGGCACTAAACTGAATGCTGGGAAAAAGAAGGCAGAGTGAGAGAAGCCATGTAGCCCCACCAGAGACAGATGCTGGGAACTTTACCTGGTAAGCCACAGCCACGTGGCGATACACAGATTAATAGAAATGGGTTAAATTAATATGTAAGAGTTAGTCAATAAGAAGCTAGAGCTAATGGGCCAAGCAGTGATTTAATTAATACAGTTTCTGCGTGATTATTTCGGGGCTGAGCAGCTGGGAACCAACGAGTGGCCTCCTTCAACACTGGTATACACAAAAGGGTACAGAGAAGTAATGAAAACCTTACAATTGTCCTGTACAGGCTTGTAGCATTGCACTTATAAGTTTGTGAATGGTCCTTGTAAACTGTACTTTAAGGATACAGGCTGGGTGTAAAAAGCACACCTGTGATTCTTGCTTGGGAGCTGGAGACAGGAAGATTAAGTTCAACCTCACCCATAGCTACACAGTGAGTTTGAGATCAGTCTAGGCTACATGAAATCCTGTTGGTGGTGGTGGGGTATTCCTAGGGAGGGAATCACACACAAAGGAAAGAAATGAGGAGCTAGGCAAGGTACCATATACTATAAATACAAGCACTCCAGACGAGGCAGAGGCAGATGAACGTGAGTTCAAGGCAGGCCTGGTCTATAGAGCAAGTTCCAGTATAGCTAGGGCTACACAATAAGACCCTGTCAGAAAGAAAGAAAGAAAGAAAGAAAGAAAGAAAGAAAGAAAGAAAGAAAGAAAGAAAGAAAGAAAGAAAGAAAGAAAGAAAGAAAGGAGGAGAGAGGACATGCATAATAGGTAGGAAAATAACATTAGATACATGAACGATCTTACATTATTTTTCTATAAAATCTCATTTGTAGACATTCCAAAGCAAGCAAACATAATGAAGATAACAATCATAGTATCAGAGGACAAGGCAGGAGCCATAAACAAGGAATCTGGACCTTGGTAGTGCTTATGCAGATAAACACACACATATGTATATGATTTTATACATACACACACACACATGTATATATATGAATAGACACACACACATAAAATTGGGTCTAGCACCCAATCTAATCCTAGTCTATGCCAAGCATTGAGCTAAGGAACATAGCTATAATCAGGATTAACAAATAGATTATCTAGGAATCCACAACCTGGTAGAAACATGGGAAACATCCATATTTTTATGAAAGCAACATCACACAAAGGAATAATGCCTTCTCCTAAAACATGTCCCAAGTAGTCACCACAGGAAGTATATTAGCCAGCAAACACTGGTCTTTACTCACCCATCATAGTAAATGTCTTCCCTGAGCCAGTCTGCCCGCTGAAAGATAAAATTTATGTGTTATTTTCACACATAAAATTCCAACTACCCTTCTATTTAGTATGGTCTACTAAGATGTAATGGGATGATCATTTCCAAACTGCTCTGCAACCTTCTTTTCCCTTAATTAACTGTACCTCAGATATCTCAGCCAGAAAACAGATGCCTACCTCATTTTTTATAAATAGCTACAACAGTGTATTATGGATACAGAATCTTCTAGCATAAGTTATTCAACCAGAACCAAGTAGACTTCTGTTTCTAATTTTTGCTAAATAATGTAGTAATTTTGAAGTTCTCTGCCTTGAAAAGACATGTAAATGTCTATTTTAAGTTTAAGGACTGCACCTGGTGGAAAATGCCTTTAATCCCAGTATGAGGCAGAGGCAGGCAGATCTCTGTATGATCATCCAACCAATAAATCACTTGTTTATCTCCAAGTTCTACCCACAAATATAAAAAAGAATTTGAATTAATATATTAATGAGTGAATCTTAGCATAAATATTCCTACAGAGCTGGACATAATGGTGTACGCCTTTAATCCCAGTACTCAGGAGGCAGAGGCAAGCAGAGTTTTCTGAGTTCAAGGTCTATATGTCAATTTCCAGGATTGCCAGAGCTGCACAGAGAGACCCTTCCTCTAAATAAATAAACACATAAATAAACAAGCAAGCCAGCCACCAGAGTCTCCAACCAAAACAGTTCTGAAGACAGGCAATCTGGGGGCTGGAGAGATGGCTCAGTGGTTAAGAGCAGCTAACTGCTCTTCCAGAGGTCTTGACTTCAATTCCCAGCAGCCACATGGTGGCTCACAACCATCCGTAATGAAACCTGGTGCCCTCTTCTGGCCTGCAGAGATACACGCAGACACAACACTGTATACATAATAAATAAATATAAAAAACTGTTAAAAAAAAAAAAAAGACAGGCAATCTGTTGCAGCTGTGGCTATCTCAAAGTCATTTTGAATTTCACCATTCAAAATAATCTATGGAAAAATTCTCACTGCTATTCGGGAAGGCATGAGAGAATAGCTTTCTACCTCGTGTCTTAAAGCAAAACATTTAAAGGATCCTAGCTCCAAATCTCCAGATGTGAGTGAGTGCACAGTCTACAGAAACCAGGAAAATAACACAGGACCACTACCACGACAGAGGGGTTGGGAGCACGAGGGGAACAGCAGGGGGAAAGTGAAACAGCGAGACAGATGTCTAAAAAAGCCATAGGAACCATACTATTATTTACTTAAAGAAGACTGTAACACATGAAATGCCATATATATAATTTTATATAATATATAACTATATATATATATATATAAAACAGATTACCTAACAAAAATCTAAAACCCCAATACCAGACAGGAGAACATGAGAAGCCCTCTTTTGAGTTGTTGGGCAGGGGTGTCCAAGAGACTCCCAGAACATACAACCTATTGCTGTTGCCCTTGGTTACCCTCCTAGAGACAGAAGGTCATTCCCTATTGCTGAAGACACCATGCACTTGAGGACAGACCGAGAGCTCCTCCCTGCAGACGGGTTCTCATGGTGCTGGAGGGCACACAGAAAGGGAACTGCACATTGACACTTTACAGCTAATATGTTTCTCGCAGTGTTACCTATTAATTCTGAAACTATTTTTACACATATCCTCAGGATGGATAGGTTAATAAAGGGATGACAGACAGGAAAAGGTTTATCACCAATGGCAAGGGTAGTAAACAAGAAAGAAAGGCTAGAGCCCGGCAGTGGAGCACGCCTTTAATCCCAGCACTCGGGAGGCAGAGGCAGGCGGATCTCTGTGTGTTCGAGGCCAGCCTGGTCTACAAGAGCTAGTTCCAGGACAGGCTCCAAAGCTACAGAGAAACCCTGTCTCAAAAAAACAAAAAACAAAACAAAAGAAAGAAAGGCTAGAATAAACCCTATGGTTACTGGGTAAGAGCCAGACATCAGTATAATCTCATGTTTGGCACGATATCTACATGAGCAGATGATACAGAAACAATTCCATATCTCTCTGCTGACACAAGGGTATATACATATATTTCCTAGCCCTGTCTGCTGAAAAAGCCTCAAAGCAGTCACTGCCCAATAGCAATAAATACATCTCAGGGGCCAGATCCTGGTTTCTCGTTATTATTTTCCAACAAAAGGAACCAGGGTTTTAATGGTTCTTGAACAAATTTAGGGAAAATATAAGAGCTTGGGAAGTCAGGTAGCATGATAAAGAAAAGTGCTCAGAAATCAAAGGACAGAATATGTCAAGGAGGTACAGAAACTTCAAAACGCTCCCAATGGCCAAGGACGGAACAAGATGAGCAACATAAGACACAGAATTACAACCCAGAGTATAATATAAATATATATGACTATATATCATATAAGTGGATGAATAAACAAAACAGACAAACCTTTCTTTCAGAAAAATTTCAAATATCATTCTTCTCTCCAAGAGACAGAGCTTGACCCACTCACCTTGACCGCCCAGGTCAGGCTGACCTACAGCAGGCATTTCTACAAATCCAGAGCCTTTGTCAGGGGCAGAGCCAAAGTCAGGGAGCCACTGCACTGCTAGTGGCTCTGAGCCACATAAGGTGAATGTCTCTAAGCTGGGAAAGGAGAAAATATTCCGTACAGCTCCCCGGAGGAATGAAGCTCCAGCAACAGCTTAATCTTAGCCCAGTAAGATCCATGTTGAACTTTTGACTTAAGAGAATTGTAAGATAAATCGGTTATTTTATGCTACTAAAGTTTGGGGTGACTTATTAATGCAGCAACAAGTAGGAACGACTACAAGCGCTATCATACCTTTATATGTAGACAGACAACAACTTACTATGCAAAGATGGTCCCATTATAACCGCTCATGCAAGACGCCACAATGCTTTTAGCCACTGTTGAGAATACAGACTCCTACAAATAATAAGCACCAAACATGTTAAATAAAAATACTTCTAATCTACATCTCATGATATAACAAAAACTGAGAGCTTGGATTTTAGGGCCTATGATTATTTGAAGGTTGCATCTACTTAAGAAAAATGGGTAAACCATAAGAGATGATATTGTAAGGTCCATTCATCTCCAACACAGTCATAGATTGAAAGTGCATCTACTGCTTTGGAGCAACATGACCAGGGAAAGGTTCTGAGAAACCTAACACTGTGTCAACTTTATGGTTTCAGCCTCATCAATTTCTATAACACAGTTTTACTATTTTTAAAGTGTTGATATTATTTACAAATGCATTTCAATTCTTTGGGTTTACATACATATTTATGTACAGATGTGTGTATGCATGTGTTGGGGTGCAAATGACTGTGGCTGTTGTTCCTTGGGTGCTACCCATTGTAGTTTTTTGTTTAATTTTGAGACAAAGTCAACTCAACAAGTAGACTAGACAGGCTGACCAGTGAGTCCCAGTGATCCATATTTCTGCCTTCCCACCACTTGGATTACAAATGTAAAGCACCAAATCTGCCTTTGCTCGCCGGGCGGTGGTGACGAACGCCTTTAATCCCAGCACTCGGGAGGCAGAGGCAGGCAGATCTCTGTGAGTTCGAGACCAGCCTGGTCTACAAGAGCTAGCTCCAGGACTGGGTCCAAAGCTGCAGAGAAACCCTGTCTCAAAAAAAAAAAAAAAAAAAAAACAAACAAAAAAAACACCTGCCTTTGCTCATACTTGGGTCCTTAGTACTTCAGTGATTCCACTATCTCCCAATCGTTTCAGTTTTTTTAGTAAAAAAATTCTCTTAAAAAAAAAAGCCACAGAAAGACAATTATCACATGTACTCACTCATAGGTGGTTTTTAAACATAAAGCAAAGAAAACCATCCTACAAATCACAATCCCAGAGAACTTAGACAACAATGCGGACACTAAGAGAGACCTACATAGATCTAAACTACGTGGGAAGTAGAAAGTATAAAAAGACAAGATCTCCTGAGTAAATTGGGAGCATAGGAACCTTGGGGGAAGATTGAAAGAGGGAGGGGAGTGGCAGGGAGGGGAGCAGAGAAAAATGTAGAGCTCAATAAATATCATGAAAAAAATAAAATGTTTTAAGAACTTAAAAAAAAAAAAGCAAGCAGGGCATAGTGGTGAAGACCTTTAATCCCAGCACTTGGGAGGCAGAGGCAGGCAGGAGTTCAAGGCCAGCTTGAATTCCAGGACAGCCAAAGTTACATACTTAGACCCTGCCCAGGAAAAAAAAAAAACACGCAGGTGACTGGACACACAGCTCAGTAACTAGGAGAACTACAGGCTGCTCTTCCAGAGGACCCTACTTTGATTCTCAGCGCGCACATGGCGGACCCATAGCCACAGTAACTCTAGTTCTAGTCGCAGAAGGCACTGGACACACACGTGGTGCACAGACATATATGCAGGTAAAATACCCACACACATAAAATGGAGAGTTGGCTCAGTGATTAGGAGCACGCATTGCTTTTGTATAGGACCTGCGTTTGATACCCAGAATGCACATGGTGGTTCACAACCATCCATAACTCCAGTTCCGGAGCATCTGACACCTTCTTTTGACCTCCAAGGATATCAGGCATGCGCACACAACACACACATACATACATACATGCAGGTAAAACACTCAATACATATAAGAAAAACATTTTAAATGAATGCATCTAAATCTTACATATTACATACAAATATTATTCTGTTAGCACAAAATTCATAGTTCTAGGTTTTCTTCACTTTTTTGTCATTAGTTTGTACTAAAAGCATTTTATTTTATTTTTACTTATAGGTAGATGCAGTTTCTCAACAATGCAAGAGTTCCTAAACCTACACTATCCATAAGCTACGTGTGGCCACTGAAAGCCTGATGTCCAGACAGAAGCTGTGCAGGTGTGAGATACACAGGAGATGCTCTTCAATGGGAAATACCTTTGTTTTTGAGACAGGGTTTCTCTGCTCTATAGACGAGGCTGGCCTTGAACTCAGAGATCTGCCTGCCTCTGCCTCCCAAGTGCTGTTGGAATTAACGGTGTGAGCCACCACCACGTGGCCAGGAAAATATTTTAATAATAGCTACACTAATTACATATTGAAGTGGTTATTTTGGACACATTTAATTAAGAAACATATAATTAATAATTAATCTTGTCTGGTTCTTGTCTGCCCACTGTGTCTACTAAGATATTTAAATTATAAGTGTAGCTCATTTTATATAAGCATTGACTATCAATTCCCTACCTGAAAAGAAAAAAGATCTAAGTATTTTACAAAATAAGCACACAAGTATCAAGTGTATAATAAAGACCTATGAAGGACTAGAGACTTGATTCATTCAGCAGAGTGCTTGCCTAGCATACACAAGTCCTGGGTTCGATCCCCAGCACCACACACACCAGGCATCACTGTACATGCCTGCAATCCCAGCACCACATACACCAGGCATCACGGTATATGCCTATAATCCCAGCACCACATACTCCAGGCATCATGGTACATGCCTGCAATCCCAGCACTAAGGAGCTGGCGGCCAGCAGATCTGAAGTCTAACATAATCTATGCTACACAGTGTGCTCCAGACTCATCTGAGATACACAAGACCCTATCTCAAGACAAAAAATATAGACCTGTAATGTCTGATACAGTAACCATTAGCTACATGTGACTAACTTGAATTATCTAACATACTAGCCATATTTCAAATGTTTAAGAGTCGTGTACGGCTAATGCACGCAAGTAATCAAATTTTAGATTTTATTTAGTTTTAATTAAATTTAATTCACCACATGGCCAGAAGTTACTATAGCAAGTCAAATATTAAACATTTAAACCACTGCAGAAAGTTCTGTTAGACAGTGGTATTAGATTTTAATTAAATTGGATTTAATTAGAAAAGCAGTTATCAAAGTGCAGCAGTGGCACACGCCTTTAACACCAGTACTCTAGAGGCAGAGGTGGCGGATCTCTGTGAGTTCAAGGCCAGTCTGGTCTACTGAGTGAGTTCCAGGACAGCCAGGACTACACTGTCTCAAAGGGGAGAAGGGAAAAAAGGATGGATGGAAGGAAAGAAAGCAAAGCGGTTACTCCCATCACAGTAACCTTCTTTATGTGGGTTCTGGGGTTTGAACTCAGCTAGTGAGACCTTTGAGGCAGTGATTTTTATCCACGAAGTCATTTTCACAGGCTCATAGTCATCTTAAACCCTTAAGCTAGGAGTCAATTGTATTTAGGGATTGTTCAAGTGGCTATAAAAAGAAACATAAAGCAGCTTTGTGTGATTCTTGGACAAAGCTTGAAGAATAAAGAAGACAACTTAATAAAATTAAATTAAAAATATTTATGGAAGTTTTAGCTTTCTTATCTGAAATCTATACAACTAAAAGGTGACCAGGAATTGAATTCCAACTAATAAAGCCTCATATATTCCTAATGAAAGGGTAAGTTCCCAGTGACCACTACCTGAGTGGTGTCCATGCCTGCAACATAATCAAACACAAAGGTCTTGGGGTCTGGGTTGGAGTGCAGCCGGAGCGTAGTCGGGGAGAGCACAGATAAGCACAGGCTGTGCTCTCCATCTGACGGTCCTGGGCCCTCTGCAGGAGGACGGATTCTCACAAAAACTTTGATGGCATCACCTTCGTTACTAAAGACCAAAACAAAAAGGAACAGGTAAGTTTGCTGGGGAAAGGAGACTACAAATAAAGAACCGAATCTCAAATTGCCTGTCACATTACTATAGTGAGTCCAAGTCTTAGGCCTATGCCACTGAATTTACTCCTTTTAAATTTTCACATAACTCACACCCTTTACAAATTTATTTCCCAGCAGATACCCTCACACACCTTTACTGAAAATAAAATCAAAGGCAGCTACTTCAAGGAGCTCAGCATTGCTTTTCTGTTATTGCCCTCTTACTAGCACTTATTAATAAGTTCCCAAGGAATTATCATGCCATTCACTCCATTTTTTTGTGGGGAACTGGGAAGGCATTGGGAAGTATGCAACTGTCCTCTCCTTCAGCTGGTTGAAGACAAGCTAAATTTTGAACTAAGCATCTCTGACCATACTAAACAGTGATCTACTATACCCTTCATTTTTCTTATCAGCAAGATTTTTCTTACCTTGGCTGGGTGGAATGAGAATTTGTCCCATTTCGTAACTCAGCTAGAAAAAGAAGATAAGAGATCTGTAAGGATAAAAGCACAAGAATAAAACTAAAACTCTTACCTCAGGAATTAGGCCACAACTCCTTGGAGCCTGACCTCAGTAACTTAACATGTCTTATATGGACATCATGGTACGTAAGTCCTAATAAAAAAAAGATTCACACTTTAAACTTTCCTAGCTAAGAAGACAGTGAGAAGCCTGCCTATCTATCCCAGTCTGGACCCCACACAAATGGCGCATGAAACAAAGTAACTTTCTCCTCAACTACTATAAAACTTCTACCCTCTCTCAGCCCTGGTCTCCCCTCAAAAGCTGGCCTAGGGAGCTAACATGCCGTCTTCTTACAGCGTATCTAAAGAACTCCTCTGCATGCTTTTGTGAACTGGGTAAATTCTTTACCACCTGTATCATCGTTTTTCATGGCATATAAATGGTTATATGCCATTTCATATAACAAAAACATTAAAGGTAATTATAATTGCATTTATATACTAACTGCAAAGCCTAGGCTGGGTGACCAACAAAGGACAAAAAATTCATTATGGAAATCTTTTCTTCAGTTCTTGATACTCCTCGACTTTCTCAGATCCCTTATATCCACATCCAAATCTTGGCTTCATTTCTCCTCCCCATTCTATCCCAGTCCATATCCAGTCTCATGAGTTTAAATGCTAGGTATACACTGATGATTTCCAAATTAATAATTAATTAGAGACAGGGGCTCACTAGTACTGGCTGACCACAAACTCACAATAATTGCCCCCTCTCTGAATCCGAAGTTCTGATATTAAAACTACCTATCTGATAATCTCCCCTGGGATGTTAGGTAGGCGATGTTTCGTGTCCAAAACTGAGCTCTCTCCACCATTGCAGATGTGCGGCTATGATCATGAGCCCACGCTGAGAAGGACCGGAGCTGTAGGACAGAACTGTTCTATGCTTGAGACACGTGTGCCGCATGTTGTAACTATGGAGACAGTCTATTGTAAGTGGGAAGTCTGACAATGAGAGCGACCTGAGATCCCAGTCCACTCAACCAAGAAAGGATCCATGAAACTGTCTCACAGCTGAATCTACATTCTCTTCCAATCTTGGTCTCACAGTGACAAATTTTAACATTGCAGAAGGCACAACGGAGAGGAAATTAGGTTCTTCTCCTTTATAATACCTATCTTAGCCAAATTGCAAATATATCAATTTCCTTAGCAATTTCTGTTTCCTAATTTCTTTTGGAAGGCAGGAAAACTGAGGCAGAAGATGTGGACCTAAGCGCCCAGTAACACTATGTCATCTCAGCAAATGACAACTCTTTCTAGTTTCTCAGGTCTTAAACCACAGAATCCCACTTGCTCTGTAACCATGGTTACTTATCCTGTCAGACAATGGACTAACACTTCCCCGCCATTCTCTAAGAATTTTAAATTTCTGAGGGTCTCATGCTGGGAAAAGGGAAAAGCTGAAGCCCTGATGCCAGACAAGAAGAGGCAACTGCCTCCAAAGAAGAGATTCCAGAATCCTGACTTGTCAGAACAGCCTGTAGGACAGGTTAACCCAGACAGTGATGGGTCAATGATGGAAACAGATCTTGACCTGGATATAAGTGTCTCTTACCCTCTATGTAAACCTAAACTTCATGTCAGGGCCACAAACATGGGCTGGGAGTCACCAAACCTCTGTGGTCCTCTTTCCTACGAGGTCATATTGAATAATCTCCTTAGCTTTTCACTCTTACATGTTTGCTTAATTGGCACACTGGAGACTGGGGGCCAAGATTAGCCCATTAGGTCGGACAGAGGCCCTGCTCTGGCCCTAAAAACAGCTTCACTCTCCATCTCCAATCTGCCAGTAATACTCAAGTCTAACTTCAAAATCTATCGCCATCACTGGGGAACAGACAATTATCTTTTATGTAGGTTACTGTGAGTCTCCCTCCTTCCTTCTTTCACTCCCTTGCCCTATCAACTGTCATGTTAACCTAGCAGGCAGGTTTTTTGTTTTGTTTTAAAGAGGTCAAAGAGGGGTAAAATAAGAAAGTTGACAGTGTGAGAATGAACTTCACTGACCCACAGCCTTGATAAAACTGATGAAATGTGGGATAGGGAGTAACACATCTAGAAACATCTCTGAAGGCAAAGAGCAATCAAGAAACGTCTACTCAAGAAAACTTTAAAATTCAGTCAGAAAGGTGAGTGTGTCATTTGAACCAAAATCCCTCCCCTTTCTCTTCTAGTTAACAGAGTTGGGGACTCCCCTACACCACCTAAAAACTCAGCATCCCTCCCTCTGCAGCTCCCAACAGGAGAATTTCTTCCCAGGAAGCAAGATATTGGAATTTCTCATTTGGTTTCTAGCTAGCTAGCCATTCCTGAGACTAAGTCCTAGGCAAATATAGTTGAGGGAAGGGGGCTTACTTCTCCTCATTCATGAACAGAGAACCGCACGCCCACTTGAACACAGCACATTAGAATGAGTGTCTTGCTCGCCCTTTCCCCAGTGGTTTCATACTAAGAAAGCAAACTCTCCAAGACCCTAGGCTGTTTATTGTTCCCTAGCACAACCAGAAAGGACACATCACTGAGACAAGACTGTCATTACCCCATCCCCACCCCTACTGCTTAGGCAGAGAAAAAGACAGACCATCATAAACAGGTCACACTTCACAGCTTCTCGAAGAAGCTGATTCCATCTCTAACAGAGCATAGAGAAGTTTAATTGCATTCACAAAAATTCTAAGTATTGTGGTAAAAGAAAAGACCCAAGATATCTGCTAAACTGCAGGCAGCTTCTCTGAAGAGAGCAAATGAGGAGTAAATCCACTAGGGGCTTAAATCGGTCATAACAAGTACCAAACTCATATCTCAGATCTTGTCCTTAAAATCAACATTTAATTTGTAGTTATACCCTTGGGAACTTGTGCTATTCTGAGGTTTTTCCTCTGAGTTTAAATTATGGCAAAAAATAGAAAATGTCAACAAGTACATAGCAAGTCACTTCTCTAACCTCGCACCCAGAAGGCTGAGGCAGGAGAACCACAAACTTGAGGCCAGCCGGGGCTACACAGAAAAAAAATCTATCTCAAAAGTTCCAAACTGAACAAAGCTTGGAGCAGCATTCCATCTTATTCAGAGAGGAAGGCAAAGTCCTTACAGTCACCTCTACGACTGACTTGTTCTGCAGCCCACCTCCACAGCGCATTCCCAACCACTCCACCTCAGTGAACCAGCTCCTGCTAGTCCTCAAACACGCTGTACTTCAGTGCTTTTGTTCTTGCTGTGATGCCTTCTTACTATGCTTCTTCAAATTCTTCCTATGTTTTCTCAAATAAAACCTTTAATTTTTTTTTAACATTAAGGGCTGGAGAGACAACGCAGTGGCTAAGCGCACTGGCTGCTCTTCTAGAGGATCTCGGTTCAATACCCAGCACCTGCATGACAGCTGACAGTTGTCTTTAACTACACTTCCAAGGGCTCCAATACTCACTCCTAGCCTCCACTTCTTGTATCTATCACATGGGTTCTGGGCATGGAACTAAGGTGGTCAGACTTCATGGTAAGTGCCTTAACCCAATAAGTCATCTTTCCAGCCCTCAAATATAACCTAAATAAGGCATTCCACAATCACACTATGTAACAGCCCATATAATCTTCCTTTGTTGGCAACAAATTTATTCCAGGACCCCAGATACAAAAGAAATCTGTGGATGTTTAAGTCCTTTATATAAAATGATTATCACTCCATATAAGCTATATAAATCCTCTTACATATTTTAAAAGATCTCCAGATTCCTTGTAATACCTAACAGAGTATAAATGATATCAGGTATATAGTTGTACTGTTTAAAAATGACAAGAAAAGAATTCTGTGCATATTCTGTGCAGATGCAATATATTTTTCCTGACTATTTTCCATCTGCAAACGAGCGGATGTGGAGCCCAAAGACACAGAAGGCCAGTTTCTTAGCTAGGCCCACTCGTGCATTTGATCACACACTCCCTTTCTGCTGTGGAACAATCATTTTATACACTGTAAATATGTATTACTCTCACTGGTTAATAAAGAGCTGACTGGCTGATAGCTAGGCAGGATTTTCGTGGGCAGAGAGAATGCTGGGAAGAAGAAAGGTAAAGTCTCTGGAGTTGCCAACCAGATGCAGAGGAAGCAGGACATGTACAAAATGAGGTAACAAGCTATGAGCTACATGGCAGCAAGTAAAGGAACAAAAACGGGTTAATTTAAAATGTAAGAGCTAGTTAGTAACAAACTAAGCTATCAGCCAAGCATTTATAATTAATAATGAGTCTCTGTGTGGCTATTTGGGAGCAGGCTGGTGGGACAGAAGTGACCAGTGGTCCTGATGAAAAACTCGGCCTATAAATGGTACCCTACATGGGGTGCCAGATATTGCAATTTCTTTAACTGACTATTAAAGAACGAAACTCACAGACAAATGTTAAAGAATACAATCTGAGACAATCATAAGTGACTGCGAAACACACCACTACCATTTACTTCCCCCACTCAAAAAAAAGCATGCAACCTTCCAGCCAGCCTACTCTTCTCAGGGGCCTCTCTTTCTAGAGCCCATGGAGGGGGGGGAGCAGAGAGCGCTTGGACACACACACTCTATGATCCATTCCAACCAGCTGAATGTGAACGCCACCTCTCCCACCACCTGTCGGACCAACACCTGACTCCATTGAATGTCAGACCACAACACAGACAAAATTCCCACACCTTTCTTGGCTCTGTTCAGCTTCAACGAACCCATTATTGTTACTATCGTAATACATATTATTCTTCCACCTTATAAAGCAGACCTCAAGGAGTGCCTGATCCACAGTAACACACAATAACTATCTCTGAATGAATGAGGCCAGAACAATAGTAAGTTCTATGTATACAAGAATTCAAAGCAAAAGGTTATCACAGAACTTTATTTCTGGAGATTATCCCTCAAACCAACACCAGTGAAGCAAGAAACAGACAAGACGACCAACCAACCACACCTCTATACACAGTTCTCTCAAATGCTGATGACAAAGAAACAGCACTTTTGTACCTGGAGCCAAAGTGAAAAGACAGACAGACCAGGACACAAAAGGAAGGCTTGCATGTTTCAAACGCTGAACTCTGAGTTCACGCTTGGCTTATCTTTATGAACAGAACATAGCCTTTCAATCCGTCAGCCATGATGGAGTAGCAAGGATGCGATGTACTTACTTGTTTTAAGTGACCAGGAAACTGAACAAAAAAAAATCTGCAGCAAGTTCTGAGACACTGGACAGCAGGCAACATAGAAAAGCAATCCTGAGAGGAGGAAACGAAGGCAGCGAGCCTTGGATCACAAGCCACAGTGCAGACGGGAGAATCCGAGTAGAGCTTGCTTATCTGGCTAAGCTGAGGAGAAATGGTTTGGTTTGGGAAAGTAAATGCAGCTAGACTCTGTGGGACAAAAATCTGGAGAAGTTCATGAAGAGAGCAAGCTCTGGCTCTCCAGAGAGTTCCTTAAGTACCCAGACATCAACAGGCATGTGTGTGCAAGTTTTCAGTAAGTTAAGTGGATCCCAAAAGAGAATTCTTACCCTTCCCCAGCCTACCCCCAAAAGCAAAGCCACCTGAACAATGAGGAGGCCAGTGGTGCACACCTTAAATCTCATCACTCCAGAGGCAGAGTCAGGAGGAGCTCTGAGCTACAGGCCAGTCCGGTTTCTACAGCAAGCACCAAACAGCTATAATGATGCAGAGAGATCCTGTCTCAACAAACAAACTGCAGAGAAGTAGGCAGCTATGCACGATTCCTAGCTGAAACCTGACGGGATGTTCTGAGAGGGACTAGGACTTGAACACAGGTATTCTGAATTCATCTTTCATGTACTCAGCCACTTTGTTGTGCTCCCTCTTGACTCAAGCTAACAGAAGTACATAGCCTGATCAGGTCACCATCCTCTGTATACACTTACTGTAAATTTTTTTCAATTTTGAGGTCATTGAAGTGGCTGCCTAAAAACATGTTAAAGACTATTCACAGATATTTTATTCATGTTAATTCGACCTAGAAACCCAAGTTCAAAGAGAGAGAGAGAGAGAAGCCCATTAAAAACAGAACAAATTGTAATATGCTTACCTAATAGAACACCAGAGAGCAGTGAAAAAGACCTAGCTGCGGCTGCCTATCACGGATGCCCACAGGCACCAAATTTCACAGAAGTCATTACAAGGAAAAAGAATGTGAGCTCCAATCACATGAGCTTCAAGAACAGATGCAACTGATGCGCAGTGACAAAAGCAGAGGACTGGCGAGGTTGAGGGAGTCACTGACTGCAGGAACAGCTCTATTCCCAGCAAATGGGGGCGGAAGCCCAAGACCATCTCTGGCTTCACGGAAATCTTAAGACCAGTGTGGTTTATGTGATGCCTGTTTTCAAAAAGAATTATAATAAATGCTGTGATGATACAGAAAACAGGATGAGCATTTAAGATCCATAACATACCCATTTGTAGGCTTAAATTCCCTTAATATTGAAAGTGGCAGAGGAAAAAGACTGCTCTAAACTGAGAAAAAGATCACACTGGATTGTTCAGATAATGGTGTGATAGACTTAGAGGGTAAATTAAGCAACTAATCAGGAAACAATTACAACTGACAAAGAGGTACAAACATGAACACTATTGTAAAATTCAAACGTACAATTTCACAATTTTCTCAAGCATCTCCTCATTCCACTCTCAGATCTTATAATCAGCCTTTAAAAACAGATGGCAGCACCCGTCCACAGCAGTTCACGACCACTCAGAATGCCAGCTCGTGGTCTCCAACCACTCTTCCAAGGGCACCTTGACACACACACCATAATTAAAAATAAAGAATTTAAGAAAGGCAGCTTACAGGATTAGGCAACACAAGAGGTGGCACTTACATACAGTGGAGTGGGGATTAAATCAGTCTCTTCTAAATTAAAAGATTGAGACTATATATGTCTACCCATAAACTGCAGTTCCTTTCTCCATGGTTTTTTATCTCAGCCACCATGTAGAGTTCAAAACCACTAACTAGAAAATTCAGAACTAAATAAATCGTAAGTCTTTTATTTATTTATTTAGAGACAAGCTCTCAATATGAAGGCTGGCCTCAAATAGCCTATTCTCAGTAGCGCATCCTGCTACACAACTCCCTTCAGCCAGGGTCTTGGCCACACTATATATGCCTTCTGTTATGAGAGCAACTAGCTAACTGACAAAGCTTGCGTGCAAGTGACTTTTGGAAACTAACTCTGTCACACTGTCTGTAGCATTTCTCTCACCGTAGCGTCTCATGACAAAAGGAAGACGGCGCTAAGAAACACTTTCACATAACTTACTATTGTATATTACCACAACTGCTGTATTTTATTATCAGCTTATCTCTGAGTATACTAGATTTACAGAGCACAGTTATCTATACATAGGGTTCTGTGCTAGGATGCAATTCTGGTTTCATGAATTCACGAAGCCTTAGCGGATGGAGTGGGAACTATTGTAAACAGATGGGTTGCAATTCGCTTTAAAAATCCCTCCTCTGAGGTCAGGCCACCGAAGGGAACGCAATTCCCTTCCCTTCGAGAAAGTCGGAAACGTGGAAGCAAGCAGCAGGTGGA
The DNA here is from genome assembly GCA_004026605.1 of Ondatra zibethicus. Lineage (NCBI taxonomy): Eukaryota > Metazoa > Chordata > Mammalia > Rodentia > Cricetidae > Ondatra > Ondatra zibethicus. Next base: position 65,254 of record PVIU01002988.1, on the reverse strand, counting down.
GAGCGCGAGGGTCCGCCCGCAGGACACCGACACAAGAAGAAGCCAGCAGGGTAACAGCAGTGTGTGCAGCGCTGGGAAGGGCGCGCGGGGGTGCAGGGGCTGAACCAGGGCGCCTGCGCTCTGCGTGGAACTCGGGATCCCCCACCGTGAGCGCCGCCGTCACTCTAGCGGGGCGCCCTAGGAGCTGCCGTCCTCTGACACCGGGGTTTGCCAGCGGCCATGAGCTCACGAGGCAGGCTCCCGACTTACCTTTGCAGCCCGGAGCCATGGCAGCCTCCGCGCGGATTCGCGACCGCCGTGGCCGCTAGGATCCTCCCGCCAAGATGGCCACGGATTTGAATTTGGCGCCGCCCACGCGCCACGCCCAACAAGGGGGCGTGGTTGGGTGACGCAGAGCGTGCGCGGACGTCAGAAGTGCGCGCGGGCGACGGCGCCTCTGCCCTGCCGGGTGCGGTGGGCGCTTTCCGTCAGAGCCGCCATGAGCAAGCGGAACCTGGTGTCGTACGTGCGGCCCGCCGAGCCCGCCTTCCTGTCCCGCTTCAAGGAGCGAGTCGGGTACCAGGAGGGACCCACCGTAGAGACCAAGGTGAGCCAGCCGGAGTCGCGCCGCGTCGGACCCGCGTGCCCACGCCACTTCCGGCTCCTCGGGTCCCCCCACTCGCGACCAGCCCCTGGCCGGCCGGGCCTCGAACCCCAGGTCGGGTCTTTCGCGCAGAGGGCTGTTTTTGGAGATGACCTAACCCTCAGTAACTTAAGACGGCTTCCCCGTCCTTTTCTTTCTCACTTCCGGGTCTCACTTTACGTGAGCAAGATGATTGACAGCATCGTCCCCTTTTTCAGAGAAGGAAACGGAGGCCGCTCGTTTAAATTATTCGAATCTGGAGTCTTTTGGGGAACCGTCCAGGATTAGAAGTAGAATCTCTGCTGTTGTCCAGGCTGCATGTCTCAGGATAGGGAGATGAAACAGTACTCATCCTCAAAGGAGTCTGTCCAAAAAAGACCGTAAACACGGTGTCGTTCTTGTTGCTTAGGAGCTAGCTATGCACACATCACACGTGCGGCTATCTTCTAGAGGCTCCTTAGTCTTGAAGACAACATAAGTAAGGGTTGGCGTGGAACAGTGGCGTGTCCTAGACACAGTTTAAGAGACAAAGGAGGCAGAGGAGTGAATATGGTCATGGACTGTTAAGTACACAAATTTACAGTCTGGAGGGTGTGAACGTGACTTGGGATAAAGTATCGCAGTAGTCTAAGGCCCACTCACGCAGTGTGTTCCACATTACAAAATGAAGTACTGGGCATTAATTTGAAAAATGAGATGAGACGGGCGGTGGTGGGGCACGCCTTTAATCCCAGCACTCGGGAGGCAGAGGCAGGCGGATCTCTGTGAGTTCGAGACCAGCCTGGTCTACAAGAGCTAGTTCCAGGACAAGCTCCAAAGCTACAGAGAAAACCTGTCTCAAAAAAGAAAGAAAAGTGAGATGATTCTATATTTATCTCAGTGTATTATACAAAGACTTTTTTAGTTTAAAAATATATGGTGCCTAGCTTTTGAAAAATCCGATTTGACTGACAAAATACTACATTTGTTACATGTGTACAATGAGTACAGGGTACTGCTTGAGAAATTTCAAAAGTTAAACAACATGTACAGCATTGTTTATGTACAAAACCTTTTACATAATTATTTGTGTGTCTTTGAAGAACAATTGATAAGGTATCTACTAAACTGAAGCTGTTAGGATAGTAGATGAGCAGAGGTAGGAGAAAATAAGTCTTAACTGTTGTTGTCCTTATTTTGGTGGCTTAACTGGTGAGGCAGAGTTGTGTTTTTTGGTGTTTTGTTTTTTGTCAAATTCAGACAACACAGAAATGAAAAATATTTATTAGAAACGAAGAACCAAAGTAGTTCGGCACTCCCTCGAGTGGGCTAGATGGAAGTGAGTGCCACCGGGAAGTTAGGCTCTTCGGAGTTAATTCACTTTATAGTCATTTCACAGATACCCATTTCACTTTAATAATTGTTACAGTGGCCGTGGCTATGTTAAAGGTCAGCAGCCTACACATTACACTTGATTTTCTGTAGAGAATCCAGCCTCAGCTCCCAGATGATGACGGGGACCGCAGTGACAAAGAAGATGAGCAGCCTCAAGTAGTGGTTTTAAAAAAGGGAGACCTAACAGCTGAAGAAGTCATGAAAATTAAAGCAGAAATAAAGGCTGCCAAAGCAGGTAATGTCAAAAAGTTATCTGATTTTAAGGAGCATAAAGTAGGTTTTTTTTGTTTTTTTTTTTTAATTAAATAGAATGATTTGTTTGAAGAATGTGGCCTTTGTTTCAAGCATTGGCTATGGTGCCAGATGTGTAACCTTGGGCAAGTTCCCCATCAGTGACATAGAGACAATAAATGATCCTTTCTTAGTGTACTGTTTAAAGTAGCCATTTAACAAAATAGGTCAACCACTCGGCAAAGATTTGTGTAATTAATTAGTGCTAAAGTGTAGTTTATGTATTACACTTATATTGTTCCTAAACAGCTGTTACATTGTTTTAGGGAGAAATATTGTGGTTCAAAACACATTTCAAAATACACTGATGAGCCGGAGAACAGCTCGGTGGTAGATGACCCTAAGTTCAGGCTGTCGCCTTCATCTTTACTGTCATCAGCTGGGGACTAATAATATTATGGGATACATTAGTGAGGTTTTATTGAGTGATTGCTTCTGTTGGGTACTGTGTAACTAGAAGCAGGAGAGCAGACTGAATTTAGTCGAGGACATCCTTAAGTACAATATATGGCTTTCTTGCCAATTGAATCTTCGTTAACAGCTAAATAATGAGAAGAAACTTCTTCAGCTTTTCTTTTTTGTCACAGATGAAGAACCACCTCCAGCTGATGGAAGAATCATGTATCGGAAACCAGTTAAGCGTTCCTCAGATGAAAAGTGTTCAGGTTTAACAGCAAGCTCCAAAAAAAAGAAAACAAATGAAGATGATGTAGACAGGCAGAATTCAGTTAGAAAGAACTCACAAAAGCAGATAAGAAACAGTAGTCTCCTTTCTTTTGACAATGAAGATGAAAATGAGTAAGTATAAACATTGTGGACTTGGTTTCCTTTGAAAGCAATGAGGTATTTTTTAAAACATTAATTTTCCTATATCTTAAAGTGACATTTTCCCCTAGTACTTCAGGTTCACTACAGAAAGCTTCAAAAATACAGAAGACAAACTTGAAATAAAACCCATCCAATAATGCCCCTTTGACTGGAAATGCTAGACATTCACTATTGTTACCATTTTATTACCTCCCACCTGTGGGTATGTATATATGTAAATTATATTTTTAAACAAAACTGAGATTGTCGTATATGTTCTTTGTCCTGCTTCTTACTTATAATTACAGCATTAGAATTTTGTTGCATGTTTTAAAAATCTAACATCAATAGCTCATAAAGAATGTTATAATAAATAGATGTCTTAATCACTGTGCTGTTGATGTAAAGAGACACCATACCCAAGGCAACTGTTATAAAGGAAAGCATTTAATTGGGGGCTTGCTTGCAGTTTGAGCTTAGTCATCCTGGCAGGAAGCATGGTGGCAAGACAGGCATGACGCTGAAGAAGTACCTGAAGGGTTGGTGGGGTAGGGGCGGGACACATGGCAACAACTCTGAGAGAGACAGACTGGCATGGGCTTTGTTTTTTGAAACAGGGTTTCTCTTGAGTAGCTCTGACTGTCCTGGAACTCACTTTGTAGACCAAGCTGGCCTCAGACTCAGAGATCTGCCTGCCTCTGCCTCCCAAACGCTGGGATTAAAGGTATGCTATGCTATACCATGGCCCACTGGCATGGGCTTTTGAAACCTTAAAACCCACCCCCAGTGACACACTTCCTCCAATAAAGCCATATCTCCTAATCTTTGTAATCCTTTCAAGTTATTTCCTGGTGATTGAGCACTCAAATATATGGGCCTTTTTTGTAACTTTTTCATTAGTAAAAGCCTACTTTAGATGAAGGCATGGCTATGTGCCTGGGTGAAAATACCTTCCCAAGCCAGGTGTCCCAGCTCCAGAAATGATCCAACATGCACACGAGGAATTTCAAGGCCCACCTGGTCTATGTAGTGAGTTCCAGGCAAGCCAGGGTTACATAGTGAGACACATGCCTTCTTTATATAAAGTACTACTGAAGGGAATAACAGTCTGCATTTTGGGATGATCTTTTGAGTGGGTGGCTTTTTTCAAGACTGGGTTTCTCTGTGTAGTCCTGGAACTCAACCTGTAAGCTAGGCTGACCTTGAGCTCAGAGATCTGTAAATCCTAAATGCTGGGATTAAAAGTGTGTACCACCATTCCCAGCTCAGGATGAATTTCTTTCAGTGTGGCAGAAAATTAGTGGTAGAATGGGGAGCCAAAGAACATTGAACACAACTAAAATAGGTGTTGGCCTAGTCAAGGGATCTACCTTATTATAGGAAGGAAAGGTCAAACTCAGCTGGATGTGATGATATATGCCTAGACGCCAGGGACTCCGGTAGCTGAGCAGGGAGATTTATCACAGTTGAAGACTAGCCTGACACAGGGATCACCAAATCACCCCAAACTACACAGGAGTATCCCATCTCAAGACAAACAAGCAAACTAACACATAAAACCCACTTCCATAATAGTCCTGAGATGCTAGGGTGGAAATCTTAGTGTTAAAATGTTGTACTCTTTTGTACAGTCTGAAGATGTGTCACTCAGACTAGTTTAATAAGAAGCTGAATGACCGATAGCTTAGTCTTGTTTCTAACTAGCTCTTGTAATTTAAATTAACCCATTTCTATTAATTTATGTGCTGCCATATGGCTTGTGGCTTGTTACCTCATCTCCTGGATGTCATGCTTCCTCTGTGTCGTCTCCTGACTCCACCCTTCTTTCCAGCATCCTCTCTGCCTCGAAAATCCTGCCTACGTATTGGCCATTCAGCTTTTTATTAAACCAATCCAAGTGACACATCTTCAGAGTGTTCCAAAACATTTCCCTCTTTTTGTCTAAAAAAGGAAAGGTTTTTAACTCTTACATAGTAAAGTTGTTATACAATAAAAACAATTATCAGGTACTGTCTAAATAGACAGGAATGGTATTAACTTACCCTATCTTGGTGAGTCTAAAGTTTTGTACCTAATTCACTTTCTATCCTAACTTGTATTACCAACTCAAAACTAATTTTGTTTTTGGACCTCAAAATATTTTCTTTTACATTTCTTAAGTTTCTTTTCTGAAACTGCAGTTAAAGGTGACTGAGCCAAATGTAGGTGCTGGGAGCTAAACCTAGGTCATGCACAACAGCTAAGTGCTCTTAACCACTGAGTCATTTCTCTAGCCCTTCTCATCTCATTTTTCAAATTACTGCCCAGTACTTCATTTTGTAATGTGGAACACACTGTGAGTTGGCCTTAGACTATTGCCTCGAACTCACAGAGATCCACCTGCCTCTGCCTCCAGTGTTGATCTTGGGGTTTTCAACCACTTTTCCCAGAACTAGCCAAGGGAGAGGGCCATGACCAATGGAACAGGAATACCCATGCCAGCTTTGACAAGGACAGCCCTTCTTCCCTGCTAAACACTAAGAAAAACAGACTATGACTTGAAGGCTGTAACTGAACTGGGAGGAGTTGTTATTAGCTGGACAGTATATAGGAATTCACTGGCTCATGTGATTTGGTCAGGATCAAAGAAAGGTCCTGAATCTGGAGTTTCTGAAAAACTCAGATCTGGAGTTAAAATACAAGCAGAAATACAGAGTCATACTATAAACATAAAAATGTTACGTAAAACTTGGTAAAGTAAATTAGGTCACAGAATCTGCCTATGGATTAAAAGGCCCTGAAGGGCATCTAGTGCAGCCGATGAAATGTCATTTTACTGAGCACTGCACACAGACCTTTACAGTGCAACTTGTCATCTGTCACCTCTAATTACATCCATTTTGGTGCACAGGCTTGCTTTATCTGACTACAATCTTATAACTTTGACTGCACATTTTAATTTCTTCCAGAGTATAAAAAAATTCTGAGGTCTGACAATAGAAAATTTGAAAGTGACCTAGATTATCATAACCCCTTGACTTTACTTTTAGTTTAGGTAGCTATGTATTAGAATTAGCTCTATCTTTTCTTAACATAGGGATTTGTACAGCCACAACACAATCATGTATAGCAAATGAACACTAGCGCATGTTAAGAAGTCAAGGCATTAAGAGTCTTAATAGTTGCCAGGCGGTGGTGGTGCACACCTTTAACCCCAGCACTCAAGAGGCAGAGGCAGGCTGATCTTTGTGAGTTCGAGGCCAGCCTCTACAAGGGCTAGTTCCAGGACAGGCACCAAAGCTATAGAGAAACCCTGTCTCAGAAAAAAAAAAAGTTTGAATAGTTACAAATACCAGCTGTCATCTCATTTCAGGAGAGCACCTTTTTTCAGTGCTGGGGATCACAACCAAGGTCTGCACGCATGCTAGGCAAGTGCTTCCTTGATGAGCTCTAGCTCCGTCTCGTGTAAGTACACTTTGCTCTCTTAGTGGATCAAGTTCACAGCACTAGCCTAAGGCCCCAGACTTGCTCTTCTAAAACTGAGCTGTCTGACCACAGCACAACCACATGGTGTTTCACTTTGGTTTGTTTCTGCTTTCCTACTGATAGGGTCAGTAAGAGCATGAATTTTTGTTGCTGTTTTTTTGTGTTGTTTTTCCTGTGCAATCCTGGAACTCACTCTGTAGACCAGGGTGGTCTTGAATCCACAGATCCATCTGCTTCTGCCTCCCAAGTGCTGAAATTAAAGGAATGTGCCACCACTGCCTGGCCTGAGTATTCTTGATTTCTGTGTTTAAATTCTTGCGTCTCTACGAATTACATGAAACCAGGAAACAAAGTTACATATATATTAAACGAAGACTGGTAAGAAAATGAAAAAGCTGAGGAAACAGTAAGCTTACTTCATGTGAAACTGACCCTTAGAAGACATTGTGACTAGTCTTAGTGTCTAGACTTGCACAGGAGTTCCAGAGTTCCATAGCACTTATCACCAAGGGGAGCATTAGCAACATATGCTCCTGAGTGCATGCTCAGAGCCATCAGAACATGGTAGACAGTCTTAAAGTGAGACTGCTCAAATTTCAGTCTTAGGTATCACCTAAAGCATGCCCTGAAGTCTGTCACTTAACACTTCCATGTCCATTCCTCCCTCAGGATCATCCTTAAGTCTGGCAGGGATGACATCTGGCTAGGTAAGTACTGATCCTGGACCTGGAAGTAGGTTATCATGTTTTTTGGTTCCTCTATGAGAAGGCAAGAGAACTGCCAGGTCCCACGTTCCTACATATGTGGGTACAAAACAAAGACCAATCAAAATTACCTGCTGCATACTGTTATAAATCATTTTCCCAGGGGTCTAGGCTCAATAGTAGTAAAAATTTTACCTTAGCCAGTTTGTTCATCTGAGTCTTCACTTTCAAATAACCTTTCAAGTCCTCAAAGACTAAATTAAAATCATAGAAATCCCACTGTGCCTCCTGTTTTATAGTTCTCAAAACTGAAATTTTCCACTTTTTCTAAATACCACCCAGAATGTGAGAATGAAACCCATTGAAACTTGCTCAGCCTGGGGAGATCAGAGACAACCTGGGCATGTCTCTCAACAAGCAGTACTGACTCCTTACTGGGGAATGTTAGCAGCACCTCGCCAAAAGGAATATTATAGGAATTTGGGGAGTAGAGCCATTTAAGGACAAGTCCTCAATCTTAGTAAATCAACGTAGCTGGAATTTGCTGTCTCCATCAGTCCCTGACCACCTGGCCATTTAGGACAGACATGTCAGAGGTCCCCAGAGCTTTGCAATGTTAAGGTCTGGGAGGTACAGACAATAAGGGAAAAGACTGTGTTCTACTTTCTGTCACTTCAAAGGAACAGGTTAAGGGCTTGGTTTTGGTTTTTTTTTTTTTTTTTTAAGACTTCAGGAATGGGAAAGTGTATGAAATGTTTACAGTGGAGTTGCCGAATGCTATGGCAGGTGATAGCTAGTCGTTGCTTCACTCAACATTAGACAGACATAAAGTTTAAAGCTCCAGAATTCAGCCAGGACAACTTGCTTACTGCTCAACTGATTCATAATTTTAAAAAAGGAGTACTGAGCAACAACCTTTCCCTAAACAATCTCATTCTATATATGCTCATCGGGACCCATTTCTATAAAAGCCACAACCCGTCTGTCCCCATACAACCCACAATGCATGATTTCATCTGACCTCAGAAGTTTAGCAGGATTGGGACCAGTGAGTACAGGCACAGAGAAAAAAACAAACCCACATTCCATTTCAGAAAGCATGACTGCTTGGGGTACAGTTAAAACAAAGGCCTTGGCTCTTAGATGTTTAAGTTTTATTTTCTTTAAATTAGCCTCTGAAATGCTTGTGTTTACTTTCCCTTCCAGAAAAATAACTTTAAGGGGTATAGGCTTTGTTTTAAGAAAGGAAGAATCAAGTTGAACAGAGGTGCCTACTATTGGGAGCACAGAAACATCCTCTTCCCCGCTACTCAACAAGATGGGTTCTGTGGTGTCGCATGAGGTGTGAGTTAGAAATGAAAGCTGCGCCACACTTTGCACATTCATAGGGCTTTTCCCCTGTGTGGGTTCGCTGGTGGACAGTGAGGCTCGACCTCTGTCTGAAGGCCTTACCACATTCGTTACATGTGTAAGGTTTCTCCCCATTGTGGATTCTTTGATGAATGAGCAGGTATGAGCTACAAGTGAAGGCCTTCCCACACTCATTACACACATACGGGAGATCTCCACTGTGAATTCTCTGGTGGACAATAAGGCAAGAGAGTTGACTGAAGGCTTTTCCACACTCACTGCAGTCGTACGGTTTCTCTGCAGTGTGGATTCTCTGATGGACGATAAGGTGGGAAAAACAACTAAAGGCTTTCCCACAGTCTTTACACTCATATGGCTTCTCCCCAGTGTGGCTTCGCTGATGCACAATAAGGTTTGCACTCTGGGTAAAGGCTTTGCCACAATCATTACAGGCGAAAGGCTTCTCCCCAGTATGGATCCTCTGGTGGACAATGAGGTTGGAGCTTCTAGTAAATGTCTTCCCACATTCGTTGCATTCGTAGCATTTTTCAGTTATATGGACCTTCTGGTGCCGAGCAAGCTGCGAGCTGTAACTGAAGGCTTTCTCACATTCACCACACTTAAAGGTTTTTTCTAAGGAGTGGATTTTCTGATGTACAGTCAGATTTGAACTCTGAGTGAAGGCCTTCCCACATTTTGCACAAACATAAGGTTTCTGCCCAGTGTGGATCCTCTGGTGCACAACAAGGTTTGCACTCTGGATGAAGGCCTTCCCACACTCGTGGCACTCAAAGGGTTTCTCCCCAGTGTGGATTCGCTGGTGCACAACAAGATTTGCACTCTGACTAAAGCCTTTCCCACATTCACTACATGTAAAAGGCTTCGGCCCCGGCTGTATTTTCTGACTTTTAGCTGGGTCAGAGCTAAGGCAGTATTTTATCCTGGACTTAGATTTCTGGTCTTCGTCCTCTCGGAAGCTTTCAGACAATGGAGAGTCTTTCACTGTCACTTTTCTTATATCTTTTTTTCCCCTCTTTATTTTCTGTCTTTTTAACATATTTCCCTTCTCATAAGATTCTCCTAGCTCAGGTCCTTGAAGGTCACCTTTCTGGATCCTTCCTAAAATCACAGGGGGCTCTTCTGCTTCATCACAAATCTCTGTTTTAGGAACCAATAGCTGTAGGTTCTTGGCTTCAGTACCTGTACCAGGAAACAGAAATGAAAATGTTAGCTTCCTCTGGCCTAGAAAAAGAACACGCATCAAGGTCAAAATAAAGAACTCCACCTTTACAAATTGACCTGAACAAGAAGGGAATACCACACCCTCTGTGCCCTTCTACGCACTTACTTTCACCAGATTCTGTTATGTTCCAGTGTGTCACCTAAAAGGTCTCAGGCTGAATGGCTAGCCCCAAGCTAGTGGTGTTTTTCAGGAAGTTATGAACACTTGAGGCCCTGGTCCCTGTTTATCATAAAGTAAACAAACTCATCTTCTACACAAACACGACTCTGAACTGAAATCTCTGTTATTATAAGCTAAAAGAAACTTTCCCTCCTTATATGTATCAGCAACCACAGCCTCTTAGCCCAGAGTAACAGGCCCAAGCTTTAGACAAGACTCCTGGTAACCTGAAGACCAGTTATGAAGGATACCAGCTCTGCCTCAACTTACTTTTTTTTTTTTTTTTTTTTGAGCTGCTAGCACGGATTAGCAAAGAATTGACCAGTTAATTATGGAAAATTTCTATCCATAAACAAAAGGCCTCCCAATTTAGGATTTTTTGTGTGTGAGAATGCTAGGCAGCAAAGGAAGGATAAAATCTGGCCATGGTAACATGGGATAACACCTGTAATCCCAGCACTTGAAAAACAGAGGAAGGAAAGTTGCTGTTGAGTCTGAGGCCAAATACAAGGACAGTCAGGGTTAAACTGAGAGACTATTTAACTGAAGACACAAAACAAACAAAAAATCCACTGAAGCTGGAGAGATAACTCAGAAGTTAAGAACACTACTTTTCAAGTCTGAGGCCAAATACAAGGACAGTCAGGGTTAAACTGAGAGACTATTTAACTGAAGACACAAAACAAACAAAAAATCCACTGAAGCTGGAGAGATAACTCAGAAGTTAAGAACACTACTTTTCCAAAGGTCTTAGGACTTCCATTGCCAAGCAAACATTCTATCACCAAACTATAATCAGAGCCCCAAAAAGTTTATTTTTCTCTTCTTGGTGCAGAGGATTAAATGTAAATCCTCACATTTGTTAAACCTACATTTTAAACTGTAAACTTACCCATTTCAAGTCCTTGCTACCCAACCCTGTACCCATAAGAAAGTGGAAGGGCAGAACTGACTCCACAAAACTGTCCTCTAACCTCTGACCTCTGTATGTGCACTGTGGTGTGGGTGCATACACACATGCACACACAGTAAATAAAATTTAATCAGAAAAAGACCTCACGTGGGCATGACAGTATATACCTGTGATCCCAACATCTAGGAGGTAGAAGCATGAATTTTCTAAATTCAAGCCAGTCTGGACTACAAGACACTGGTTGAAAAGTACAAAAAAAAAACAAAAACAAAATACTCAACCCAACAAACAAAAAAAGATTTGAAATCTATGCTGTTGGTCCTCTAAACTGGTTTTTGTACTCTTGAGATATGAAGCATATAATCCCACCCACCAAGATACTTCTGACCCCATCTAAACACATTCCTGACCCTCACATATGGGTTATTCCGGCACAAACCGGATTCTGTCATAGACGATCAGGACTGACTTCACGGGCCAAGTGTAGTGGCCCAAACCTTTAATCTCAGCACTTGCAAGGCAGAGGCAGGTGGATCTCTGTGAGTCCAAGGCCAGCCCGGTCTACATAATGAGTTCCAGGACAGCCAGGGCTATGTAGAGAGACCCTGTCTCAAAACAAATGAGCAAAAATACTAAAAGATTTAATAAGTAAGGATAACATCCTACTGTTTGCAGTCTGTGATGCTCTTAAACACTTCTTCTTGGATTTTTTTTTTTAAATTTCTGTACCTTTGAATTACCCCTCCCCCCTTTTAAAAACCACTTCTGTTTGTGTGTATGTGCACACACACCACAGTGTGCATGTGGAGGTCAGACCTGGTTCTCCCCTTCTACCATGTGATCCCTTGGGAGTGAACTCAGGTCAACAAGCTTGGCAACAACACCAGTAAGGTGTCTGGTAGCCCTGAATTAACTTTTTAAATCCTTAAATCACTTTTCATACTAATGATCTATAATAACGCCTTACATACTATATAGCCCTGGCTGGTCTGGACCAGCTATGTAGACCAGGCTAGCCTCAAACTGAGATCCAACTTCCTCTGCCTCCCGAGTGCTGGGATTAAAGGCCATGATACCAAGATAAAGGTATCTTTTAAGAATTTTTAAATTACATTTATTGGGAGATGGAAGTAGCATGCCAAAGTACACATGTGGAGGTCAGAGATCAACTTTTGGGAGTCAAAATGTTTTTCTTTTCCAATGTGTGGGTCTGAGGGATGGAACTGAGGACATCGGGCATCTTTACCTTTTGTGCTAGCCCTAAAGGTATTTTTTTAATAATTTACTTCTTTTTTATTTTATGTGCGTTGATGTTTTGCCTACACGTATATCTGATACACTGAAACTGGACTTACAGATAGTTATGCACTGCCATGTGGGTGCTAGGAATTGAACCCTGGTCCCCTGGAAGAGTAACCAGTGTTATTAACTGCTGAACCATCTCTTCAGCCCAAAGTGATGGGGAAAAAGCCATTAACCAATCACATCAAGTTGGGGTGTGGCCACTTGGACCCCAGGTAGAAAATCGAGAGAACACAGGTGTGCTCTCTCCATGCGGTGTCCGCCGGACAGATAGGACTTCGGACCTCCCACCCTTGTAGCGTGAGTTTCCCCCCTTTTCATTCATTAAAAATACCCGTTCCTATTGAGCTGACTTGGTTATTGATTTGTGCCGACATAATACATCTACACCAAAGTATTCTTTTTTTTTTTTTAAGTATTTAAAAAAAAAAACAAGACAAAACAGACATTTAAGACTGAGGATATAATTCAATTTGTAAACTGCTTGCCTAGCATGTACAAAGTCTTGGGTTTAATTTCCAGCACACATGCACCAGGCGTGGTGGCACATCCGTGTAATCATAGCACTTGGGAGATGAAAGCGGGAGGATTAGAAATTAAAAATTCAAGGTCAATCTTGGCTGTAGAGTGAGTTTACGGTCAGGCAGAGATATGAGACATCTCCAAAAAAAAAAAAAGAAAACAAAACAAAAACAAAAAATGCAGAGCCTACTATCCTTTACTTGCAACATATAAATATCAATGATGACACGGGTTTACATGTGTACAGAGATATTTAAAAGTCCTGAGGAATGAGCATGATTAAACAGTGAAATTTAGAATTTATCTGTTTGCTCTTTAGTTTATATTAAAAAAACAAAACCAAACCCCACTCACTGTGGCAACCATATGGGCTGCTCTTTTCACACTATGTATTTAAGAATGAAAACAGACACCCACCCACGCATTTTAATGTGGCTGAGATCAGGAAGCTGAACTTTACCTAGCGGGGTTGGGATCCCATGAGGCTCCAGGATCTCATTCTTGGCCAGAGTCCCTGGTAATGAGTAGCTCCCAAGGGGTGCAGCAGCAGAAGCCTCCTGTGTTGCTTTGAGGACCAGTGCCATGTCCCAGAACATTTTCTGACCCTAGAAACAAGTGGGCATAGTTTGTTTATGAGGGAACTGAAGACGAAGCATTGTGATACAGCTTTGCAGATGAGAACACACTCCTGGAGTCACCAACACTGGGTAGGAGTCTCCCTACCTCCCCAGGACACCTGCATGGAGAAGTCAGGCTACCACTTTGATTATATTTTAAGTTTTTCGAGACAGGGTTTCTCTGTGTAGCCCTGGCTGTCCTGGAACTCCACCTGCCTCTGCCACCCGAGTGCTGGGATTAAAGGTGGGTGACACCCCCCCCCAGTCTACCACTTGGATTTTTAACTCACAGAATTCTACAGTATACATTCTAATCTATTAGTGAGCCCTAGCTTAGACAAGTAGGGAGCATGGCTTTAAGAAGCCAGGGTGAGCCAGGCGGTGGTTGTGCACAAATTTCATCCCACCACTCGGGAGGCAGAGGCAGGCAGATATCTGTGAGTTCGATGCCAGCCTGGTCTACAAGTGCTAGTTCCAGGATAGCCAGGGCTGTTACACAGAGAAACCCTGCCCCGAAAAACAAAAAACAACAACAGCCAAAAACAAAAACCTAGGTCTTATTCCCCCAGAGTCTGTTCTGATTAGAACAGACTATAATGTGGGTAACAAGATGTATGCAGCGATGGTTGTGAGCCACAGACTTACAGAACAGTACTAACAGATCAGTCGAAAGGAGCATCTCACTATGTTCCACAGGTATAAAAGGTAAGAACCCTCGCCAGGAGAGAAAAAGCCTGGGTTTGGCAGTGGAGTGTCTCTGAAACTATCTGAGAGCTGCATTCTCTTCTTTCCCTCCAGATCATCACTTACCTTTTCCTCCTCTTCAGATACATCAATGCTTAAATAAGGACCTTCCCCTGGGGCCCAGACCTTGACCTTCTCAGAGTACACCTGTCGACTGGATGTGCTCACACTTTCATCATCGTCCCCGTCCTTTTCCACCTTCACTGCGCCCCAGGAGGCTCGGGCCATGGTCCTCTTCAATTCTGCAGTCATCCTCTCTGTTCAGCGGGGGATGCCCAGCACTGGTCACGCCCCATCTAATCTCCAAGTCTCCAGAGCTTCTGAATCTCTTCCCAGTGCCAAGAGGAGTACTATTCCCTGCAAAACCAGAAAACACAGTTAACACCAAATATAGCTTTGCATGGATAACACTCTGCCCATTGGTCGATGCTTCCTGCTCCTGGCTAGTGGCACGGTAGATCAGTAGCAGTCTGTTCTTCAAATTTCAGGGGTAGACTGGTGGTACACACCTTTAATCGCAGCATTTGGGGAACCAGAGGCCTTGTCTACATAGGCCATCCCAGGCTGCATAGTGAGACGATATCTCAAAAAAAAAAAAAGAAAAGAAAGAAAAAAGGAGGAAGAATTAATATTTTAACTGTAAAAACTTTAAGAATATAGAAAAATATTAGGGAAAATCTCCAATCCAGTGAGAATTATTTTACTTAGTAGTTTGTTTTTTACTATAGGGACACATATTTTCAGAATTAGACTGACTTTTTTTTTTTCCTTTCAGAGCTGAGGACCAAAGCCAAGACCTCAAATGTTCTACCACTGAACTAAATCCCTAACCCCTAGACTAATGTTTTAAAGAGGGGACATTACAAAGATTTATTGCTAAAGAGAAAAGAATGGTTATCTCAAAGGTTATAATTATAAGCATTTTTGAGGTTTTGTTTGTTTGATTTTTATATTTCCCACATCTTCCAAAGGTAAGACCAAACGTTGGTCTTAAAAGTATTCACACTAAGATTGTTTATCCTTATTTTTTAATTGTTGCACAATAGCCTATAATTTTCAGTCTTTCTGAAGAGGTTATACAAACATAAAATTAAATGTATCCTATACATATACTTATATAAACATACAGAGCAATTAGTGACCAGATTGGATGCCGCTAGTCCCGTGTGTGTACTTTTGGACCACACTTGGACATAGTTCACCACTCTGTAGTGTGTAATAGTGTTTCATTTGTATTTTAATAAATAAAATTTGCCTGAGGATCAGAAATGTAAAACAGCCACAGACCAGGCAGCAATGACACACACCTTTCATCCCAGTAGCCACACTAGTTCGCCACAGAAACCAGGCGGTAGTGGTGCACACCCTTAATCCCAGCCCTAGAGAGGAATATAAACCGGGAGGAGACAGGTCTCAGACACAGTCTCGTTCTGAGATTCCTGGAGGCAGGCCGTACCCGTCTTCCAATATCTAAAGTAAATAAAGCATACATACCTCACTCTGGCAGAGGATTCTACACTTCACCGTACTGTTTACCTTTCCTTTAACAAACATGGACCCCACTCCTTAGTTTAGTAACAGTTGCTTTCTGTACAAATCACCCTTTCGCCCTATTGCATGACTCCTTTAGAATGAACTGCGAGGTTACTAGCTTAAGGGCTTATATTTTTCAAATTGCTTTCTAAAACAACACATAAAGTCAGGCACACAACTACTAATTATCAAAACCTTTTTATCTCGGATAAGCCGACAGGTTTTTTTTTTATTATTCTAACTAAGTCGAATAATCTATTATTTTAGCTGGATATAAGGAGACTGGCTTTTTGTTTGTTTCTATTCCTCTTTGGTTCACCTTTGCAGCTTCTGGAGTGATCATACTCATTTTCCCCAACGTTAACTTTATTGTACACACTGAATTTTCAAGGAATGCCACGCTTTTCTCCACTAAACCGAATCACAATTCTGGAGGGTTATTCTCCCCGTGGTGCGGCTGAGTCCTCCTGGCAGGAAAGCCTTTGAGACTCGTTCCCCTATGTGCACAGCTAAGCTGTCTACTCTGAGTCTTCCGAAGACTCCCGTGGGCTTCGCGCCCCCGCAGGCCCGGAGCCACATGCACAGGCCTCCGTCCTCCAGAGCCAGCAGCCCCTCGCCGCCCGGCCCCGGCCCGGCCCGAGCTACCTCGTGGCTCCGCAAGAAGGATGGGTCGGTGCAGGGCGATCCTGCTCCTCTCCGGCCCGGCGAGACCCGCTCACCACGGACGCCCAGCCCGCCAGCGCCAATTTGGGACTGAGACTACAGAACCTGTCTGCATTAACCCGGAGAACAATGACCGGACAGGAAGTGCCTCGGGAAGGGCTTCCGGCTCCACAGTCACAGGCCGACCTCTCTAGGAATCTAGGAGGTCGTCCTCCTCCGCGCAGTTCCTAAGAGTCCTGCGATTAGGGAGGGCTGGGTATTAGCGGGCAGGGCAGGGGCATTCTCGCGCACCTACCCAGAGCTGCCAAATTGTAGAAAATCCTGATAGATTGAAGAAAAAAAGTTTATTTTCAAAATATCAAACAGTATAGAAAAATTGAAGAAATGATACAGTGAATACCACTATCATTCATCTGGACAAGACCAAAGCAGTCCAATTATCTCTAGCTGATGCACTTTTCTTTCTAGGATTTGATAATGACCAAAGGTGATGATTAATTCCTTGTACCCATTTTTGCTTTCAATCTCCTGATTAAAAACAAAACAAAAAACCAAAAACAACTATTTATGAGTTGGGGTATGTACCCTAAAGATTTAAAGTAATGAAGTAATTGGTCCTTTCTTTGTAACTGTAAAAGGCAGCCTGCCAGTAAAAGAATATCTTGCTTGCTTACACTCTGTTAATCTATAGCAAATTGCTTGGACATGAATATACATGGGTTCCTGGGATAATTTGTTTTTCACCTGTAATATGTAAAATGTTTAATCATGTAAGGTATACAGAGAACATGCTGGGTTTTTTTACTTGTATTCATTGTAATCATTCACTTGAAAAGCAGAATGTAACCACATTGTAATTTTTATATTGCCTGAAAGATTTTGTAAGGGAAAGAATAAAGATAGAATCGAAATGAGTTAGAAGGAAAACATCAAGAATGAGAGAATTAGAAGGAAAAAAATCAAGAATAAAGATAGAGTTAGAAGGAAAACATGAAGAATCAAAGGAAGAAATCACCAGGAAGGGGGCTGGAGAGATGGCTCAGCGGTTAAGAGCCAGAGGTCCTGAGTTCAATTCCCAGCAACCACATGGTGGCTCACAGCCATCTATAATGAGATCTGGTGCCCTCTTCTGGCCTGCAGGCACACATGGAAGGAATGTTGTATACATAATAAATAAATAAATCTTAAAAAAAAAGAAAGAAAGAAATCACCAGGATAATAAAGAATAGATAGTATGAAAGAAGAATAAAGAAAAGATCTGAAGGAAACCATTAAGAGAGCTTATGAGTGTTTTTTCCTTAACCCCCTCAGATAAATAGTCACAATATGTACCCCTCTGAGCCCTTTTCTGCTGGAGGCTGAGCCCCCAGGCAATAACGACAAATGATTTAATTGAGATGGTGGCTTACAGTTTCAGAGGCTCAGTCCATTATCACTATGATAGGAAGCATAGTTCTGATAAGGGAGACCTGGTGCTAGCTACCTCTCCATCAGAAGACAGCAGGAAGTGAACTGTTACACGGAAGGAAGCTTGAGCAAGAGAGACCTCAGAGTCTGCTCTGCAGCAACACACCTCCTCCAACAAGGCCATGCCTAATAACATCACTCCCCTTGGGGCCATTTTCCTTCAAACTGCAACAGTTACTTCAGTGTGGTTGAATTTCATCTTACATATGACACCTTTATACCAAGGCACATGCCCAGCCCTACCTAGATTTTCTGAATCTCTCTCTATGATTCACATTTACAGCAAAAAATAAAAAATTCTTTCATAGTGTGATTTCTTTTTGTTATAGGTGAAGTCTTGAAGTAGCAAGAATTACTTCGTGGACCCCATACATTAACAGTGTTTTTCATCTGTGTTAACTTTCTGATGTTCACTAAGTATTTTTCCTTTGCCTAAAAGCTTTGCTATCATCATTACAGCCACAGGGTTTTTCCCTTGTGTGGATTCTCAAGTGACCAATTACATTCCTCTTAGAGCTAAAGGATTTCCAGTATTTCTCCCACTCATCAGGTTTTTCCCCAGTGTGCATTCCCTGATGTACCACGATGTTTTTATTCTGAATAAAATCTTTCCCACACTCTCCACATTTATGAGGTTTCTCTCCACTGTGAATTCTTTGATGTACCATAAGCTTTCTACTAGAGGTAAAGACTTTTCTGCATATATAACATTCATAAGTTTTTTTTTTTACCCATTATGAATTCTTTGATGTTCAGTAACATTTCTGTTGTAGGCAGAGCCTTTACAACACTCATCCCAGTGTGGACCCTCTAATGGGCTCTCAGGTTTGAGCGGCAACTGAAGACTTTCCCACAGTCTTTGCACTTGTAGGATTTTCCCCGTGTGAATCCTCTGATCCCAAGGAGACTTTTCTTCAGAAGGAAGCACTTGCCACACTCCGCATAGGGCTTTTCACCGCTGTGGGTTCTCTTATGTTCGATGAGGTTCCTGTTTGAACTACAAGCTCTCCCAGACTTAACTACATGCAAAGGGCTTTTCTCCGGTGTGGATTCTCCGGTGTACAAACATTCTTGAATTATAACTGAAAGCCTTCCCATAGTCTTCACGCTTGTAGGCTCTCTCCTGTGGGTATGGAGTTTCTGCTGGCCCATGACACTTTTGCTTGTCATAAAGGTTTGCCCATGCTCTTCACATTCATATGGCTTCTTCCAATATGGAGTCTCACAGTCAAGAAGGTTCCTGTTGGATCCAAAGACTTTACCACAGTCTTTGCATTCATAGCGAATCTCTCCAGTGCGGAGTCTCTGGTGCACAATAAGGCTCCTCTTCAGAAAGAAAACTCCCCACATTCATTACATTCATAGGGCTTTTCTCCATTGTGGAGTCTCTGATGGTCCAAGAGGCAAGCGCTCTGAGGAAAGGCTTTGCCACAATTGTTGCATTTGAAAGGTTTCTCTCTGCTGCGAATCCTTTTATTCAATGAGCTTTGACTCAAAAGTGAAAATCTTCCCACACTTTTTAGAACCAAAGTTGTTTTTCTTCTCTGTGTGGCCTTGCCAGTGTAAGGGAAGGCTTCTGCTTCGAGACGTTTCCACGTTCCTTACATGTGTAAGGGTTCCCTGCACTGTGAACTCACTGGTGGTCAACGAGTTAGGTGGTTTCAGCACGTTTTCCCATGTTCATCACATTATAAGGTTTCCCCCAGAGTGGACTAATTCTCTGGTGCAGAATAAGGCTCTTCTTGAAAATGGAAGCTTTTTGGCGCTTGTTGAGTCTATAAGGTTCTTCCCCTTTGTGGAGCCTCTGGCAGTCAATAAGTTAAGCATTCTGGGAAAACACCTTCCCATATCATCACACTTATACGGTCTCTCCCCTGAATGGTGTCGCAGGTGTATTAAAAGGCCTGAAGAGCCTAAAGGAACCCTTTCCACACTCCTTACATTTGTAAGGTTTCTCCCCAGTGTGGATTCCCTGGTGGTTTAGCAGATAAGCACTTTGAGAGAATGCCCTCCCACAGCCCTGGCCTTTGGCAAGTTTCTCCCCAGGATGGTTCAGTGAGAGCATCAGAAGGCTTGAGCATCAAACAAAGCCTTTTCCACATTCCCTCCTCACATTTATGAGATTTCTACCAGTATGGATTCTCTGATGGTTCGTAAGATGGGAGATTTTACTCAAATGTTTACAACATATATCACATTTATAAAACTTCTTTCCTTCAGTACCTATTAAACGTTCACAAGTAGTTGAATCCAAGGTCAAGTTTTCTTCAGATTCCCTCCACGTCTGGCTTCGTTTTTCCTTTTCTTCTTCCTTTGGTCACACCCGCAAAGGGGCCCCTTCTTTACTCTATCCACTCTTTCCCCTGTTCGTTTTCTGAATGACTTGTCAAAACTTGCCATTCACACACTCTTCTTCAAAATGAAAGAAATATGTTCTTGGAATCCTTTTGATGTTCCTTTTATATAGTCTGCTCTTCAGAAAATACTCAGCTTTGACATCACCTCCTTATTCTCGGCAATGGTATCTCATTCTGGTAAAAATGAATTAAATGCAAAGCTATCAAATTGTTATATTTTTGAAAAGACAATTTTTTGTTGGTTATTCTGGTGCTAGAGATGGAACCCAGGGTTTTGCATCAGTGAGGCAAGTATTCTACAACTGAGGCACATCCTCAGTCCATACTTCTGAGATAGGGTCTCACTATGTAGCTTAAATGGCCTTGAACTTACTGTGTAGATCAGGATAGCCTCAAAATCATGAGTTCCCTGTCCGTCTGTCTCATAAGCACTGGAACAACAGGGTAGCACCACCGTGACAGTCTGTACCCTCCCCTTTTTATTTTTCCAGCATTTGGATTGCAGGCACACAGCAATGTGATGATATCTTGTTTGTACAAATAGAGCTTGCCTGAAGATCACAGTGGGGAGCTAGCCACTATCCGACCATAGAGGTCTGGATAGAAAGTGATATGGCCGGGCAGAGAGAGGAAATGATAAGATAGAAGGAGACAGGAGCTCAGTCTCTTTTCGGTTGGGAAGTCGAATAGGTAAGGCTCCTTGTCTCTCTGATCTCTCAGCATTTTCCCCAACATCTGACTCCAGGTTTTTATTATTAAGACCTATTAGAACTCGTGGTACACACCAATGCTCAGCTTCTCACGTGGTCCTGGGGATGCCACAGCGACCTACATGCAAACACATCGTGTTTTCACGTGGTCCTGGGGATGCCACAGCGACCTACATGCAAACACATCGTGTTTTCACGTGGTCCTGGGGATGCCACAGCGACCTACATGTAAACACATTACGTTTTCTTGTGTCTTTGCCACTGTCCATGTCCTTTTTCTCTTACCCAATTGCTCAAGTTCTTTGCAACTTGCTACAAGCACTATATCCATACCTTTAAAAACTAAACTCCTAGCCTGGTCTACAAAGTGAGTTCCAGAGCAGTCAGGACTGTTACACAGAGAAATCCTGTCTCAAAAAATCAAAACAACAACAAAACTAAATGGTAAGCCTGGTGTAGTGGCTGTAATCCCAGCAGACGGGAAGAAGAAGCAGAATAATAAATTAGGGACCAGTAAGATAGCTCGGCAGGTTAAAGTGCTTGTTGAGAAAGACTGAGGACCTGGATTAAATTCCCAGGTTCTACTTGATGGAAGAATAGAACCAACTCTTGCAAGTTGCCTTCTTTTTTTGGGGGAGGGGGTTCTTTTCTTTCTTTCTTTTTTTTTTTGGTTTTTCGAGACAGGGTTTCTCTGTAGCTTTGGAGCCTGTCCTGGACCTAGCTCTTGTAGACCAGGCTGGTCTCGAACTCACAGAGATCCGCCTGCCTCTGCTTCCCGAGTGCTGGGATTAAAGGCGTGCGCCACCACCTCCCGACGCAAGTTGACTTCTTATCTCTGAGCATGTGCTGTGGCATAACTCCTTTAATGAATAAGTAAAATAAAAAAGTTTTTAAAAAAGTTTATAAGCTAGCCAGATGGTGGTGGCACACAGCTTTAGTCCCAGTATTTAGGAGGTAGAGGCAGGTGGATCTCTGTGAGTTTGAGGCCATCCTGGTCTACACAGCGAGTTCCAGGATAGACAAGGTTACACAGAACCAACCAACTAAACAAACAAACAAACAGAAAATATAAGCTAATACAAAAGATTCTATGACAACATATTATACAATTAAGAAGAAATGGGAAAATTCCTAAAGACTAAAACTGACTCAAGAAATTTAAAACTCTGATAAAACACAGTGAGTGAATTAGTTAACTTCAATTTTTGTTTAATTTTGTCTTTTATTTTAAAAAAAGATTGATTGATTGATTGATACATACAGTGTTCTGTCTGCACACCAGAAGAGGGCAAAAGACCTCATCATAGGTGGCTGTGAGCCACCATGTAGTCACTGGGAATTGAACTCTGGAAGAGCAGCAAGTGCTCTTAACCTCTGAGCCATCTCTCCAGCCCCACCAGTTAAAATTGTGAAGCAAATTACTCACACAAAAGCCCAGGCCCAAACTGATTCACTGTAAAATCTACCAAACATTAAAGACTTGGTTCTATTTTTCTAATAAACTATTATAATACACAGAGGAGGAAACATTTCCCAGCTTAGTCTACAAGGCCAGAACTACCCTGACAACAAAACCAATGAAAACTATGACATAAAAATATAAACGGCCTGGGGAAAGTTACTTTATATTGGAAGAGATCATAGGAAAATACTATGAAGTATTTGATAAAGGAAGGAGGGAACCATCTTGTCCTCTGACCTTAGTATGAGAGTCACAGCAAAGAGGGAAGCTGCCCTCCTTTCCCCTTCCCAGGACAAATAAGTAGATGTAATATTTTTTTAAAATCTTACTTATTTTTATTTTATGTATATTGCCTAAATGTGTGTCTGTGTGCCACACGTGCACCTGGTACCCATAGCGGCCAAAAGAGCACTGGGTGCTCTGCACCTGGAGTTATAATTGGTTGTAAGTCATTATATAGGTGCTGGGCATGGTCCTCCCCAAACAAACAAACAAGCAAACAAACTTTCTTAACCACTGAGCCATCTCTCAAGTCTCAAATATTCTAAACTCTAAAAAACAATTTTCTAAGGTTTTAAAAAAAGACATAATACTGAAAACCAAGCCAATGGAATAAAAGAAGCACAACATTTTACAAAGGAAAAGCAGTTATATCAGAGAAAAATGTAGAAGGGATGTGACAAGGACCAGTGCACACCTGAAGAGAGCAATCAGAAAGGAAAACAAAAATTCCTATTGTTCATTTCCATAACAAAGGTTTAATTAAACACCAGCCAAGTCACGAGCACTTACAGGGAGTAGACCCTCCTGTGAACTTTCTGCGGGGCATCAGATTGAAATTTCACTGCTTAAAAGAAGCAGTTTGGTAATATTCTTCAAAGCTTAAAACTTAGAGAATATTGGACCTACCACACCATCACTGCTGAGATAATGAAGAACATACTTTCATAACTGTAAAACTACATGGTATAAATCACTATAGGCAATAAAATTGTAAGGTTGCTAGATACAAAGTTATTATATGAAATAATTAGGTTTTAGTAAGGCATGGTGGTACACTTCTTTAATTCCATTACTCAGGAGGCAGAGGCAGGGGGTCTCTGAGTTCCAGGTCAAGTTGCCCTACATATCCAGGGCTATATAAAGAGACCCTAGCTCAAAAACAAAACAATCAGAAAACCAAAATAATAATAAGTAAGCAAATAAGGAAAAGACTAATTTAGTATACAAATTAGGTAGCAATACAGAATGCTGGGAAAACATAGTAAGAGAAGAACATGAGACCAACTTTATAAATCCACATATACTCGAACAGTGTAAAAACAGCAGCAAGGATGAAAAATCCCAAATCCACTTTAAAAATCAAAAGAGAATAACTCAAATGTTGACAGTGAGTGTCTGTCTAATGTTCTGTTTCCCAAAGCATATGCTACATTTGCAGTAATGATGATGACGACCACAACAGAAGGCTGATAAAGTGCAGGTGGGAATTACGGGAGGTGGATGAGGACTGGAGAGATGGCTCAGCAGTTATGAGAATCATGGGAGGGAAGACTCCTTACCTAAAGAGGTCACATTCCCGTAATTCTCCTGCATCACATCCTAGTACAAAGCCCTCTGAATTGGGCCCAGCCACGCCCGTGTGTGAAGTGGAGCACACAGATACCTCCTAAACATGACCAGCTCCTGGAACGAGCTCCCCCACAGAAAAGCATCTTTCACTTCAGGCAAGGCCATGGGATGGGCAATAGGCATTAGGGAGACAGAAGGAAGCCTCAAATAAAGTCTGATTTCATGACTGATGGGACACTCCAGCTTTAGGAAGGAGAGGGTCACTTCACAGCAATTAGGAAGTGCAGACCAGAAGGAACAAAGGTGCAAACCTCACCTGGGGCTGGGCTGTTAGGAGCATATGTGCCATTAATGGATTTCTTGGGTTCTCTTCCTGGGAAAGAGCAGAAGCGTCAGGAACAGGAGACTGTGAGGAGGGAGACGCTGCACATGAGGTGATTGCTCTCCTTGCCTAATATCTGCCACAAACTGGCAACTGAGAACGACTCAGAGCTGTCAGGCCCAGGCAGTGATGCCATAACTCTGCCCACAGACCTTTTTCTGAGTAGCTTCCATATACAAGCTGGTCAGAGAAACCCAGGGAGAAGCAAGCGACAGCAGCAGGAAGAGCCTAAAAAGATTAGCATCATCAGGGATTCCTAGACCCAGCAGAAGACGCGATTCCCTGGCTCTGGGTGATGAGGCACAGAAAGGTCCTGGAGAGATAGGTACCTTGTTGAGGATCCTGGATGCTGTAAACTGTTGAATTTGAACTGATGAGTGGTCCATCAGAGGTGGGAGAGGTAGTGCCCTTCCTTGAGTACCTACCCTTTCCTGCCGCATATCCAGGGACTGGGCAAAGACTGGAACCTGGAACCAAACAAATCAAAGGAGCTGGTTTTTGTACTTTCAGAAAATGGACTCACTCAACTATCATGGGCCTCTTTCAGCCACTGATCTAGATCTGTGTGATCAGAAAGATCTCCCTCAGGAAGAAACATCAGACAGAAATGAAGGTTGGCCCCAAGGAGGCTGTCAGAATAACATCAGACGCCAGAGCTTCGTGTGGGTTAAGGAGGGCATGGAAGCAGGAAGCACTAACTGAGAGCATGGATTTTTCGCTTTAGATCACACTCAAGTTCAATCATATATCTACTCACATAGGCCTTTACCTAGATGGTTCTTCTTGTTTCACTACAAGTAACACTGGGTGTGATGGCAGGTGCTCATACCCCTGGCACTCGGGAGGCTGAGGCAGGAGAACCTTCACAGGTTTCAGACCAGAGTAGAGTACACAGTGAGTTCAAGGTCAGCCTGGTCTAATGGCAAAACATCTCAAAACAATGAGAAGTAACACGGGAGGGGTCTCTAGACATCTGGTTTACCTTCCAGCTAGCCATCAGACCTAAAGCCATCCAAGGAGTGCTTTTCTATCTCAGTTTC
Organism: Ondatra zibethicus; assembly: GCA_004026605.1. Taxonomy (NCBI): domain Eukaryota; kingdom Metazoa; phylum Chordata; class Mammalia; order Rodentia; family Cricetidae; genus Ondatra; species Ondatra zibethicus. Next base: position 39,955 of record PVIU01002988.1, on the reverse strand, counting down.
CTAATCTCTTAAAAGAAGATGGATTAATAATCTATAATTAGGTATAAGGTTCTATAATTGTTTACTTTTAATAAAATAAACAAGTCCATCCTTGATACCTGATACCATTGCCCAGTCTGAGTTATGGTTCAGACTGCCTGCATACAAGTATTCTTCATGAGCGACAGATTGAAGGAAAATAATTGGAGTAAGGTTGAAGTACAAGATATATATGCAGGAGAATGTCATAATGAATTTTTTCATAATAAATAGGCTGATCTTTTAAAAAAATCCATAGGGATGGCTCAGTGGTTAAGAGCACTTCCTGCTCACCAGAGGACATAAGTTTGGTTCTTAGCACCCACATCGGATGGCTCACAGATACCTGCATCAACAGCTTCCAAGGATCCAATGGCCCCTTCTGGCCTCCATTGGCACCTGAACACATGTGGTATATATTTGCACAGACACACATTTGAGAAAAAAAAATGAATCTAATAAAAAATATTTCCAACCTAAAGATCAAGGATTCAAAGTTTTACCAGAAGCACATATCTCAACCATACACTTGTGTTACAGATCCCCAGTGAGGGCACACAGCGGAGCACCCACTAGATCTGGAAAACAGCATTTTTTTTTCTTTTGTCTCTCTCTCTCTCTCTCTCTCTCTCTCTCTCTCTCTCTCTCTCTTTCCCTTTCTCTCTCCCCATTCCCTCCCTCCCTCCTTCACCTTCTCCCTTTCCTTCCATCCTTCCTTTTTGGACAGGAGCTCAGGAGCTCCTTAAGTATTCCAGGATAGTTCAAAGCTTGCAGTGAACTTCCTACCTCAGCATCCTAAGTGATTTTTTTTTCAAGACAGGGTTTCTCTGTGTAACAGTTCCGGCTGTTCTGAAACTGGCTCTGAAGACCAGGCTGGCCTGAAACTCACAAGAGATCCATCTGCCTGCCTCCCGAGTACTGGGATTAAAGGCCTGCGCCACCACTGCCCGACAATCTTGAGACACCACACTTGGTTTGGAAGCATCGTTCTTTCTGTGCCACTCCCTTTCACACCCAGTCCCACATCACTGTTCCAACCAGACTCTCAGAAACAACAGATATGCTTCGCTTAGGGCAATGGTTCTCAGCCTTCCTAACGCTGCGCTGCGACCCTTTAGAACAGTTCCTCCTGTTGCGGTGACCTCCCAACCATAAAATTATTTCATTGCTACTTCCTAACTGTAATTTCACTACTGTTACGAACTGTAATGTAAATGTCTGATATGCAACCCCCATGGGAGCCAAGACCCACAGGTTGAGAACCGCTGGCTTACGGGAATGCTTATACCCATCATCTCAAAGGTACCGAACCACACTCAGCATTGCCATCCTCCTCCTGGAAGACAGAGAGGAATCAATGCTTGTGTGAGGATGCTCAACTGGCCTCAAAGACCTTAACTATCAACCCCTATATCAGCACATACACTCTATTCTGAACACAAACCTGCTTTAATTGTCATCAGTCTGGCAGTGTGCCAAGATTAAAGAAAAGCACAGGATCACCCACCAGTCCGCTCTTAATTCATTCCTTCCCCCACTCCATGGCCACCTCACTTCCTTTAGGGTGTGGTCCATCTGGATCTTTCTGCAGCTCTTCTACCACAGCCACAGCCTCCTCTCCATTCCCAGGGTAATGGAGCTGCAGCCATGTCTGCAGCTCTCCAGGCAGGATGCTCAGGAACTGCTCCAACACCAGCAGCTCCAGGATCTTCTCCTTGGTGTGGACCTCTGGCATCAGCCACCAGTGGCAGAGCTCCCTGAGCCGGCTCAGTGCCGCCTGGGGTCCAGATGTCTCATGGTAGTGTAGCTGTCTAAAATGCAGATGGGAGGTTTCCAAAATAGAAGAGCTGCCTCCCTGGAAGCTGCTTCCCCATTTCCAGGCATCATCCTTCCCTTTCACAAGATTCTCTTGTCTTAGAACTTTGTGGAACCAACTTTCTCTTGTCATTATTGTAGGTTAAGAAAGGCCCCTTTCCACTCCCCTTGATCTGGGCTTGAATCTTCCTTAGAGCACGGACAACACCACCTGTAAGTTAGCATCCTTACTTGTTTTCTGTTGCTGTGATAAACACCACAACCAAAAGCAACTGTTAGGAGGAAAGGTAAAGGGACTCTAGCCAGCTCAAGCATGGAAAACGTGGCTCTGCCAGGCCTTGCCCTTCTCCTCCATTCCCTCTGCCTTGCTGAAAACCATTAGGTGACATTCCTAAAGCTGCCACCAAGGTCTGTTTCCTTATTTGGCCACTTCCTCCCCCTGAGGCTGACTACCAAGGTCCAACTATCAAAAGCCCCCTTTGGCTCTCCTAATCAACATGCCCAATTAAAACGAAACACCTCTTGTTTATAACTAAATTATAAATTAAAATTAAACCGTTTTGTTTATAAGCCGCCATTTTCCTCTCTATCCATATGACTCCTCTCTAACCAGAGGCAATCCTTTGTCCCCTCTGGGACAAACACTACTGACCCCTCGCCCTTGCTCACTTCCCCTTCTCTCTAGTCCTCAGTCTCCTGTCTTTGTCTCCTGTTCCCTGTCCTTTGTCCCCATTGGGGCAAATAAATCTCCTTTGTGCGGAGAACTTGGTCTTGGGGATCCTGAGCCAATACCAGTCTCTTACAAAAGGGTTCCAGGCAACAGCCAATTGTTGCGCAGAGTCAGTGCCAGAGCACAGAGAACACAGAAGAATGCTGCTTGCTGGTGGGCTCTCAGGCCCACACTGAGCTAACTTACATACAACCCAGGCACACCTGCCTAGGAATTGGTTTGGGGCCCTCCCACATAATTATCGATTAAGACAATCTTTCACAGATGTGGCCATAAGCCAATCTGATCAAGACAACTCTTCAGTTGAGGTTCCTCTTTCCAAGAGACTCGAGAAAAGCCAAAACTTATTTTTTTTAAGATTATTTTATTTATTATGTATACAGTGTTCTGTCTGCATGTTTGCTTGCAGGCCAGAAGAGGGCATCAGATCTCATTATAGACAGTTGTGAGCCACCATGTGGTTGCTGGGAATTGAACTCCGAACCTCTGGAAGAGCAGTCAGTGCTTTTAACCTCTGAGTCGTCTCTCCAGCCCCCAAAGCCAAGATTTATAGAGCCCAGCCAGCTTCGGTAACAAATAGAATCTTCTGGAATGCAAGGCTCTGTAAACTACTTCCTTTGGCAAAAGTCCCTTGCCCTGAAGACAGATGGAACCATACACATGGGATGGCTTTAGGCTTTATTCTCAGAAGTTTTCCCACCTGCTTACAATAAACCATACCCAACACTCTGACCAAGAGGCCTCTTGGACACTGCTGTAGCCAGAGCAGGCTACCTCACTTATGACTTGGTTTCTTAGCTTGTGACAGAACTATGAAACTGTGATGTCTAACTATACTTGAAGGATTTCATCGTGGTATGCTTTGTGGCACTCAGCACACACACCAGATAAATGTGCTGCCACTGAGCTGTACCCCTAAACGCTCATCCAAGTTTCTGTATAGTGCCCGAAGCTCAGATCCATAGGTCGCCGGCGCTCTTCCCCGAGTTCCGCAGAGCTTAATCCTGAAACATGCAAGGGATGATCACAAAGGAAGGAAGGCTAGGTTAAATTGTGTAGTTTTGTTGGACCTACACATATTCTCTGAGATGTGTTCATTATGTTAACTGAAATATCTGGATAACTTTGAACAAAATTTTGCTAAGCAGATCTTAGGCTGTGACTCTCCCCAGAAGTCAAGCAATCAACAGAAACAGCATTGTTTGGGTACAAAACAAAAATTTCGTAAGATTTTTAAACACACACAAACCAGAAACTAATTGTTATTGTTAAAATGTTTGGTTATCACAAACATTTTGTGATATATTTGGTGGTGCATGCCTTTAATCCCAGTACTTGGGAGGCAGAGGCAGGTGGATCTCTGTGAGTTCAAGGTCAGCCTGGTCTACAGAGTGAGTTTCAGGACAGGGGCCAAAGCTACACAAAAGAACCTTGTCTTGAAAAAAAAAAAAAAAAACCAAAACAAAACAAAAAAAAAGTTTGGTTATATCTTACACATTTCTCCAGGACACATTCCTAGAAGAAAAACTGCTGGGCAAAAAGGGTACAAATCTTACAAGTTTTAAGGTTTACCAGTTATAGCACTGATTTATGAGCATCCTCATCAATTCATACAGCTGGATACAAGCTTGCTTGTATTTGTCCTGGGCTTGTCTTAACAATAACCAATCAGGGGAGGCAGAAATCTAAAAGATTTCAACACGCGTGGTCACACCTAACAACATGTAAACACACAAGCACAGGGATTCACGAGAGCTGACTTTGGAGTGAGTGTAAAGGCAAGACATCCAAAGCCCACTCAGGAACGCTATTTCAAGAAGACACTGTATTTTCAAAGGAAGAGGGTAACAGCCAGATATGTTGGCTCATCCCTGATCCTCGTATGGAAGGAAAGTCAATACTTTGCTGACATTGGGAGCTGCAATTATTCCCTAGTTGGTTTGTTTGAGTGAGGGCCTGGAGCTGGCTAGGCAGACCAGGCTAGCTTCCAGCTCACAGAGATCTGCTTCCTGGGTGTTTGGATTAAAGATATGCACCCCTGTTTGTTATACATCTGCGACTTTGTGGTTTCCACGGTTGGTGACATGTAATAAACCTTTTCCTTCATGGCTTCTGGGCTTGGGCTTTGACTAGAGAGAACTTTCAGACTCTGAACATGATGGAAGTCTAGAATTGGTGACGAACAGATAAGGGAAGAATAATGGAGTGGGACAGATCGGGTATCAGGGAGGTCAGCTCCATCTTTCCAACAGTCTAAGCAAATGATAATATTCTAAATAAAGAGGTGGTATATAGAAGACAACTTAGAAAGACCTGGTATTCTGGGAAACTAATCTACGAGCTATGGAAAGGAATTTTTGTTTGTTTGCTTGTTTTGTTTTTCGAGACAATGTTTCTCTGGGTAGTCCTGGCTGTCCTGGAACTCCCTCCCTCTGTAGACCAGTTTGGCCTGAAACTCAGAGATGCACCTGCCTTTGCCTCCTCCCCAGTGGGCCACCATGCCTGGCTTGATGGCATGGGATTTTTAAGAAGGTGTTTAAAATAATTTTCTATAACTGATAAGTTCCATGCTTAATTGTTTTCTGTTATTATGTGTGCCAGATGTGTGCATGTGTGTGAGAGTGTGCAGGCACTCACATGCCATGGCACACGTGTGGAGGTCAGAAGACAACTTTGTGGAGTCAGTTCTCTCCTTCCGCCTGTGTGGGTTCTGGAATTGAACTCAGGTTGCTTAGGCAAGTGCCTTTACACACTGAGCCATCTCACCTGCTCCCTAGAGTTCCACACGTTTACAGATCAAACAAACCCCACACTTTTCTTGCTTTTCAAAAAAAAAAAGGTTTATGAGGCAGCAATCAAAAGAAAAAGGTCCAGAGGCTGAGTAATTCATACATGAGCATCCTGGCTACTGCCCGGGAGCAAACTATGAATCCAAGGATCCTAAGCCCAAAAGTCAGCATTAGTGCTGAGACTGAGAGGGCTCAGAATTAAAGTTTTACAGACTCAGGTCAGGCTCAGGGAAAAAGAGGGCTGGTGGGGACAGGACCTGATCAGAGGGGATCTTCTCTTCCTGTTGTGAATGTTTATCCGCGGACAGGTCCTGGACAAGTCACGCTGTTAGGGTCTGAGAATCAGGGAATAATCCACAAAAGATCGAGTTTGAGCAAACCAAAAGTTTATTTAGAAAAACTGATATATTAGGGAGACAGCAGGCTTTGGGCTCCAAGCTGCATCCCAGAAGCAGGGGCGGCAGCCAGTTTTAAAAGGGGAACCACAAAGAGGCAGCTCCTGAATTCCATCCAATCACAGTGTAATACGGGAAGAAGCTGTTAGGGAGTTTCCATGGTGACACACTTTCAGCCTATCAGGAGGTTCTATAGTTTGGTGGTTTGGACGGGCTCTAGGTTGTAGACCTGTGTGAGGGGATTGGGGGGGGGGGGACTGCGTTCTAGCTCAGGAAAATGTGGGTCGCAGCTCAGGGAAGAATGGAGTTTCTGCTTCTAACTAGATCTAACAACGCCAGCCTGCATGTAAGCCAACACCAACACTCTGATAATCCACCAGACTTTATAATCTGCTGTGATAGAAAGAGACCTAGCACCCTGACCTGAACCAACAGGACTGATATTAACCACTCACCTGGAGAGGCCCCAAAATAGTTTGGCTTTGGTTTTTTGGATTTGTTTTCTTGCTTTCTTTTTTTCTGTGAAATGTTATCTAGGACCTTCCCTATCCAAAACATTTGACACATCCTTTGCTTTCGGGTACCAGAAAACCAATGGAAAAGTCCCTGCACAGGTGACACAAAGATGCCCTATGGCGTGTACTGTAGCTGCCTCTACTCCCGGAAGACTCAGACAGCGGTGGGAAAATGGTTTCTTCTAATGGCTTGAGAGTTCTACTTAGGTGTAACTGCGGAAAGTAACTTCCGATTGGAAGTCACTTCACTCTCAGAACAGCCCCTCCTTAAAGCGGCTCAAATGATTTCTTTCCATTCTTAATGGGCAAAAAGATGAGGACAGGTGATAACGTGTTTATTCAAGGATTCACGACTCTGATTTTATAATGTTAGAGCTGATTAGTTACCCTGCTAACTGAAAAAAAAGGAAAGAAAAGAAAAGAAAAAGAAAAAAGAAAAAAAGAAAAATAAAACCCTAACAGTGTGAGCGTTGTTTTTAATTTACACTGAACGTTTTAGAACGGAGGTTTGTCACTGAGGGTAGAGAGCAGCAAGGAAACTCGGCCTTATGTGATTTACATGCAGTTACTCAGCTCTTTGGTTTCAATTTGTTTCCAAGTAAGACACAGAGTATGCACCATCTAAAATGCAGCACACACTATTAGAAAAAAAAAATCTCTGAGCACAGGGAGGACACATTTGAGCTTTGTCTTCCAGATTTCCCTTTAACCAAAGCCATATAAAATAATATATTTTCTTCTCGACTCAGACAAGCATCTACATTTTTATTCCATAGAGTGATTCTATACAATGAGGACAACTGTGACCAAGATCACTGCCTCTTCATACTCTTTAGGGACTGAAACTGGGCTATGCAGGAAGCTAGAGGTGAAGCCAAGGTAAGCAATACACAATAGTCTACTTTAACAGAACTCATTTCTGAAGGAAAATGAAGAATAACAGAAGGGAGGTGTGTGGGTTGAAGAAGACCAAACTAAACTAGAAACTAAAGAATTGTGCAAGAATTTCCATCCTTAGGGAATGCACAGGGTTCCATGAGGCAAAGAAAACATATTCAGACAGTCCCTAAAATCATAGCCATTGTAAAAGAGTGATTGGGGCTGCATGTCCAAGCTCAAGGGGTAAACATAAGAAAAGGAAAACGTGTGGCCTGTTCTGTTGTACAGAAGAATACGTCTCTGACAGGTCCTTGTAAGGACAGCTGCTGACATTCACTCCTGCAGCGCAAGGCGGACACTGGCCAAGGCAAACAGGGCCTCAAAAGACTACAATCTCAGTCTTCTTGTAGCAGGAAACATGAAGATGGTCAGTGTTCAGACCTTCAGGGATGAGAGGGCACACAAACCTTTCTAGGGAATGTTTACCTTTAAATGTTACAAGGTCTTGACATGCATACCATGGATTTGAAGTAACTTCAGATGCTATGCCACAGATAGGAAAATGATGACATACCAATTAGGATGTGTGTTCGGTCCTACAGAAGGCATCAGCATCTCTGCTCAGTGATGCATGCTCCTGAATGCAGCAGATCTGCTCTGGACCCCAAAAACCCTGCTTTGAATAAGTATGCAGAGGGACTATTGTACCATAAAATTATATAAAAGCTGCTATCTTATCAAAATAGAACAAAACCAAACAATCCCTTTGAAACAAACAGACAAACTGTACATTCCTTCATTGCAAGAAACATATAAACCTGAAAACTAAGTTATGAGGCACAAAAACAGGCCATGAGTTTCAGAGAAGCCAAGCAATTGTCCAGATCACCTTTCATAGAGGTGACTTCCCCGGAGAACCCCTGTTCTCCCTTTCACATACAGGATCACCACAGCTAGCAGAGGGCCTTTGGCATAATTAGGAAAACGTTAAAATTCAAAGGCAAATTTGAGATCAAAACACTAGCTCCAATCACTGACTGTCTAGTTACCGAACATCATGGAAAACTCAATTCTCCTATACAATTACAGGCAGAATTAAATGAGATATCATATCTTCAGTGACTTCTTAAAGAACCCTATATGAGACAAACAGTATTAACTTGGTGTGGGAGGTCCTTCTGTCTATGTGTTGCTTTTATTGCTTAATGAATAAAGAAACTGGCTTGGCCTATAGCAACGTAGAAGGAAGGTAGAGTCAGAGAGAAGCCACATAGCCCCGCTGGAGCCAGACAGAACTTTACTGGGTAAGCCACTGCCACGTGGAGATACACAGATTAATGGAGATGGGTTAAATTAATATGTAAGAGTTAGCCAATAAGAAGCTAGAGCTAATGGGCTAAGCAGTGATTTAATTAATACAGTTCTGTGTGATTATTTTGGGGCTTAGTGGCTGGGAACTAGCTAGCAGCCTTCTTCCTACATTATCTTAAGGCATTTATTGTATACAAGAGGAATTAGTAATGGAGAGAGTCTAAATACAGTTAGACGGATTTTGGACACAGGGATTAAAAGCTTCGATTGTGACTAAAGATAGGCCAATACCTTCCTGGAAGCTTGCCGTGAAGATCTCATACGAGTACAACAGTGCTTGGCCAGCATGTGAGGTCCCAGGTTCAATCCCCAGAGGCTGGGAATCCAGATGCATTTGTCACAGAATTAATCAGCATTCTGTCCCCACTTTGGGGAAACTTTTTTTTCAATAATGAGAAACTATAAAAAAATGTTCTGTTCCTTTCCTCCTGCTCTATCTTAGGAGAAACTGTGTGAAGAAGCAGGCGGCTGTGGCAAGTGGCTTGCAACCATGAGACAATAAAAAAAATAAAAGCAATCTGATGAAAAACTTAGGGAATTATTGGAGGTCTGATGAACTGTTGAGTTACAAAAACCAAGTATGAGCTGCTTAATTCTAGACTACCTCTTCAGAAACAACAACATTTCAAAGACTTATGCTATAATTGCTTGGAATCCCGTTCATCACACCTGAAAATATGCTAAATGCTAAACGTCTCTTGTTATTTTCTTTCTGAAGTGTTTAGAAACATGTCTCCAATAACCTTCAGTGGGCCTGTTTGTCTCTGCCATGTGCCAGTCTTGGCATCAAGATCTCAATCCTCACAGCAACCCTATGAGGTAAACCAGAAGTCTGAGCAGAGAAGTCCTTTGTCCAAAGTAGTTAAGCTGGTACTCAGCAAGTGGATCAGGACACAGGTCTCTCAACCTAACTACTCAGGTAAGCTGTCCATCACGGACGATTATTCTACTACCCAGTAAGAGAAGGTGCACCAATCTCCTTCGCTGTATTCTTTTAACCAACAGTGGTTATAGAGCCAACGTACCTTAAAACTACAAACAAAGGCAGCAGTGGTTTACCAGCAGGAAGTGGAGTGTCAGTATTAGGGTGAACCCTGAGCTTTTCAAGACTATACAACAGGTGCTTTCCCTACCACCACTGAATAAAAATGATGACATAATCACCATATTTAAAATATACTTCTTCTTAAATATAAAAGTAACACTCTCATTGTAGAAAGTCTAGAGAGCATAAAAAAGCACACAGAAGAAAATAGAAATCACCTACAACTTATCACCTAGAGATAATCATTGCTGATATTTAGGTTTGGCCTTCTTTCTCTTTCCCCGTTTTTCTTAGGCATAAATATTTTATCTGGATATCTCATTCTTTCATTTTCCGTTTTATTCAAAATTTTCCCCATGGCACACACTAAAATTTTTTTAAAAACAGACTGGCTTCAGAAGCATAATCTGAACACTCCATCATTTGTTTCTGCCTGCACATGCAAACATCTATGGTGCGTTTCGCCCTTTCAGTTATATATAATGCTGGCATGAATACTTCTTTTGTTAAACTTAGCCACCTACTATTTTCCCTGTATGGATTCTTAGAAGCAGAATTTACTTGAATGTTACTAATTAAAAATCCAATTTTCAGAAAAGTAGCAATCAGCCTGATAGCCAATTTTTCTTTTTTTCTAAGGCAGGGTCTCACCGTACGGCCCTAGCTGGTCTAGAACTCACAGAGATCTCCCTGTCTCTGCCTCCTAAACACTGGGGTGAACAGCGTGTGCCATCACCCCTGGCCCACAAACAATAAGGTTTCTTCCTCCTCGTTATGTGTTCTTTGATGCTGAATGAGCTGTGAGCTATAACGATAGGCTTTCCCACACGCGCTGCATTTGTAGGGTTTCTCTTTAGTGTGGGTTCTCAAGTGCAGAATCACTTGGGATGTCTGCCTGAAGGTCTTCCCACACTCGTTACATTCGTAAGGCTTCTCTCCAGTGTGAACTCTCTGATGATCAACAAGGTTTCGATTAGAAGTAAAAGCTTTCCCGCACTCATTGCATTTATAAGGCTTCTCTCTACGATGGAGTCTCTGGTGCTCACTAAGAGCCTTCCTTAAGGTGAAGGCCTTCCCACACTCAGCACACTCGTAGGGCTTCTCTCCGCTGTGAATTCTCTGATGGTCCATAATCTTTGTATTGGAACCACATATTTTCCCACACTCTCTACATTTGTAAATCTTTTTTCCTCTGTGTATCCTCTGATGCTGAGCAAGGTTTGAACTCCTGCCAAATGCTCTCCCACACTCAACACAAGTGTAGGGCTTCTCGCCAGTGTGAACTCTTTGATGGGAAATAAGTCCTAAGCTCTGACTGAAGGCTTTCCCACACTCTTTACACTCATATGTTTTCTCTCCACTGTGGATTCCCTGGTGCCGGATGAGATGGGACTTGCCACTGAAAGATTTCCCACACTCGCTACACGTGTATGGCTTCACTCCGGTGTGGATTCTCCGATGGACCACAAGGTTGGAGCTATGACTAAAAGCTTTGCCACATTCCTTACACTTATATGGCTTCTCTCCTGTGTGGGTTCGCTCATGCACAGTGAGGTTGGCACTCTGACTAAAGGCTTTTCCACACTCAGGGCACACGTACTGTCTCTTTCCACCGCGACCTGACTGGTGTGCTGGAGAGTCACAGTGCTGACTACCATCATTTTCACACTCCTGGTCACTCCCTTCTGTGGGTGATTTACTACCTTCGAATGCCTTGTGTTTGAACTTTCTCGTCTTTCGTTTCATCTTCTCTGGGGGCGTTCCAGTGGCTCTTCTGCTCTTATCTTTCCCTTTTAAATTCTTTACTTCCTTGGCAACACTTATGTGGAATTCTCCAGGGTAAAAGATGATTCTGATTTTTTCAAGGAATGATGCTTTAGAATCAATCCCTCCTCAGTCTATTTCGCCATCTGACAGGAGGAAGAGAAAGTGTGCATGATGCAGTTTCTCTGTAAGAATTACTCAAGGAAGACAAGACGCAGTAGGTCACGGGGCCTCACGTAAGAGGGCGTGTGTTCAAAGGCAGAGAACTGTTCAAAACGATGAGAAAAGTGAAGTTAGGGAAAAAAATGATAAAAAGATAGAGACGGATAGAGGTGAAGTGGAACACGGCAGGTCCGGTCTCAGAACATGCAATGAACCGCATAAAATCCACTCTGCTCTCTTCTTGCTCAACTTTCTAGGAGCAAAATAACCGGAAGGCAGGATCGAGTGCAATCTAGCACTGAGAACAGGGATATGGAAGGTCCTGCTGAGCTGCTTTATGTGTAACATGACGCAGCAGCTGGCACACAGCAAACGCACAGAACTACAGACAGCAACTAAGATGGCTTCAGGGTATGGCTAAGGTTCCCACTTTTGCTTGAGATCTGGGCACCAGGCCCCAGTCCACATCTCTGTATCTAAGCTTCTCAGTGACTGGTCACACCATCCTTCTAGTGCTGACGCTGAGTCATAGACAGCACAGCTTGCAGGCTTATCTGAAGCTGGAGTCGGCTTTCTGCGCTAATTTCAAGTGTCCATTTTTCAGCCTGCTAATCATTCTGAAAATGAAATCTACTGTGTAAACTTGAAAGGCTAAATTGAGGGGAAGGTTTAAGAATACCAGAGGACCTTGGCCAGAACCGTGCGAGGTGCAGCTCTCTCTACCAACGATGGGAAAGAGAATAGGGGACGACACCACGAAGAGAGACTGAGACATAAAACCATATATCTGGAATAAACACGGATTTTCTCCAATCCACTGGACACAGAGCTGCACGCGTTGGTAACCTCAGCAAACCTCAAATCTGGAGGTGCTGAACTGATGGTGACCCTGTAACACTAATGCGTGACTCCATTTCTTCTCACCGTGCTCCCTTTCAGACTGACTGCTGAGAGTTAAACATTGAGAAGATATGATCTTTTACTTTATCTAATAGTAATTGAACCTTGGGGGAGGGGTTAAGGGGGGAAGGGAGAGGCAGGGAGGGGAGCAGAGAAAAATGTAGAGCTCAATAACAATCAATAAAAAAAAATATCAACTTAATGAATGAACCTTATAGAGGCTTGTAAAGCGGGGTTGTGGAGTTGGCAGCTCTGTGGGAGAGGGCACTTAGGTTCTGAACTTGGTCCCAAAACCAGAAACGAAAAGAATAAAAAAAAAGAGAAAAAAAAGATAGTGATTGGGCTATTAAGCTGCTTTAAGGATTTGGCCAGAAAGAAATCTAACTATTGCTAACTCTGTGTTTGAAAGGATAGGAAATTTCCTCAAGATGTCTTAGAATTCCCAGACATTCTGAAGATAGGGTTGGAGAAGCCAGAAGAGAGGAAAATAAGGCTGTGGGTTCAGTAGGGCACTAAAGGTATCTCCCAAAAGCGCAAACTCAGGTGAGCACGGAGAAGTGTGAAAAGGGTAGGTGTTTCCCAAGGATGTGACACCAGAATCATCTATCCGATTGGTAGGTGATCAGTAACCACAGTGCAGTTAGGAATAATAAATATCTAAAAAATTCATTAATTTATTAACTAAAAATTCAAGAGAAAATGAAAGAAATGCTTAAACTGAAAACAAAGCAGAAAGATCAAGGGTCTACCTGACTTCAGAGAGAGGCCTTGGGGCTACCTGATTTCAGAGAGAGAGGCTTTACTGCAACAGAAGTTGATACCATAACATAAAAAAATAAGATATATGATTATATAAAACTTTCTGTGCTAAAAAACAAAATAACAAAGGCTGGAGAAATGGCTCAGAGGTTAAGAGCACTGGCTCCTCTTCCAGAGGTCCTGAGTTCAATTCCCAGTAACTACATGGTGGCTTGCAACCATCCATAGTGAGATCTGGTGCCCTCTTTTGGTGTGCAGGCAGACGTGCAGGCAGAACACTGTATACATAATACGTAAAGATTTTTAAAAAATAACAAAAGTGAAATATAAACAAGAGGTCACCTTGCAGAGCAGCTGCTGGCGTGTGCGTGCGTTTCTCCCCTTCTCACACACGCACATTTGAGGCCCTAGGGCCCCAGAGGACAGGGCTTATTACGCTGGCCTGTGAGTGACGTACACTACCCGTCACTAGAGAGCTTAGCACATGTTATCTTCAGTGCTAAGTTGAACAAGGTCATGATGTTAGCTAATGTAAGTGCACATAGAGACGGTGCCAGGTGAGTTCATGGCACATCACAGCCGTCTTCCTTCCTCTGCCTGGTCAGTCTTTTCAGACTCCATAATCTAGGAGTTGGAGAGCTAGGTCAGCAGTTAAGAGCGCTGACTGCTCTTCTAGAGGACCTGGGTTCAATTCCCAGCACCCTCGTGACAGATCACAACCATCTGTAACTCCAGTTCTAGGGGTTCAGACACCCTCTTTTGGCCTTTGTGGGCAACAGGCATGCACATGGTGCACAGACATATATGCAGGTAAACACTTACATATATAAAATAAAGTTATATATAATTATATATGTGAATATATATTTGAGACAAGAATATATTACATATAATAAATATATATAATATATATATTGAGACAAGGCCTTTCTGTTTTGTAGGTCTAGCTGTCCTAGAACTTGTTGAGTAGACCAGGCTAGCCTGGAACTTACAGCGGCCTGTCTGCCTTTGCCTCCCAAGGGCTGGAATTAAAGGCATGCACCACCGTGCCAGGCTGCAATAACTTCTTACAAAAAGACTCCATGTTCTCAATAAAATATGACAATGTATTTGTAGTATTAACAACTATATCTCAACATAACCATCCAAGAGTCTACATTCCCTAAGAAACTGACCAGTGACACTTTCCACAGACTGTCGGAATGTTGGGAACTAGAAGGGATGTGTAGCAAACCAGACATTTTTTTGCTTTCCTTTTTCTTTTCAGATCTCACCAGGGAGCCAAGGCTGATCTCAAACTCACAGCAAACTTGAGGCCTGGAAACTGCTCCACATTTCATGTGGTGTGAATACCACACCACACTCGGAGCCTTATATCCAAATGGACAGATAGGGAAACTGGACCTCAAAGGAGCCCTAGGATTCAGATCTAAGTCTCATGGCACCCAAGTCTGAGTTCCTTCATATCATTTTTGTTGTCGCTGTTTATGGCTTTTTTTTAAATTATTTATTATGTATATAGTGCTCTGGGCATCAGATCTCATTATAATGGATGTGAGCCATCATGTGGTTGCTGGGAGTTGAACTCAGGACCTCCAGAACAGCAGTCAGTTCTCTTAACCTCTGAGCCATCTCTCCAGCCCTGTTTATGGCTTTTTGAGACAGGGTTTCTCTGTGTAGCTTTGGTGCCTGTCCTGGAGCTCACTCTGTAGACCAGGTTGGTCTCAAACTCACAGAGATCCTCCTACGTTTGCCAACTGAGTGTTGGGATTAAAGGTGCGCACCACTGCCCAGCTTTTAAATATGTAGTTCATACTGGCCTCAAATTCGTGATCCTCCTGCCTCCACCTCCTTCAACAAATCCCACCGGTGTGCACAAGTACACCAGGATATCATTCTTTCTGATCACCCCAAACTCTATCCTCAAGGTCCAGAGGTCTCTCCCTCTTGTTTCCATGTTTTCTCTTACCAGGTACTAACCCAAAGAAAGTCTTCCTGTCTGCCAGACATAGTGGTGTAAGCATATAATCCCAGCACTTGGGAGGTGGAGACAGGAGAATCAGAGTTCAAGGCCAGTCTTGGCTACACAGCAATTCTGAGGGTGGCCTGGGGTATCTGAGGCCTTATCTCAAAACAGGAAAAAACAAATAAGGGAAAAGGGATGTTGAAGGGAGGAGAAAGGAAAGGGTTCCTTTCGATCCTGATCCCCATTTTCTCTAGCAGGCAAGATTCCTGTCCCCAGACTAATGTCACAGACTGACTGGCTATGGCTTTCAGGAGGGAAGAGAATAACTCACCCTCATCCTCATGCACAGTAGCTTCAAACCAACGATCTACCCAGCAGAGATTCTCCTGATTGCCTCCTTGGGTTCAGTGCAGAAGTTCTTGTTGGACTCTTGAGTCACTGTAAACAGATACAACGAGAGAGTTCTCTGAGACCTCAACTCCGAGCGTTCACTTGGGGTAGTGTCCCATCTTTTCTTAACTTCCTGGCCTGCAGAACTGAACAAGAGCGCCAACATCCACATTGTAAAGATGAAGAGAATGAGGCTCCCGGAGACGGAATGACTTGCTCTCGACCAAGATTTCTGTGTCTGAAAGAAAGCCTGCTTCTAACAAGCCAAAGCCACCCCTAACAAAGCCTCCCCTAAAAAAGCCACCCCTAACAAAGCCACCCCTAACAAACAAAGCCACCCCTAACAAAGCCAGCCCTAACAAAGCCACCCCTTTCCACCTTTTCTGTGGACATCTAGAACTTTCCATATTCTTTACTTGCAAAATGCACTCCAACTGAGAATTCCCCTGATGAAGAAGAGCAAGTAATTTGACTGCTAAGTATCTAAGGAGACTAGGCAGAGGCCTGGGGAGATGGCTCGGTGGTTAAGAGTTCATACTGTTCTTCCAGAGGACCCAAGTTCAGTCCTCAGCACCCACGTCAGGTGGCTCACGACTACCTGAACTCCAACCCCTTCTAGACTTTGTGGGCACCTGCACATATTTGCATATACCACCCACCACATCATATATATGCATAAATAGATCTCTTAAAAGAAAGAGAGACAAGGTTATAGGTTGGCAAGATGGCCCAGTGTGTGAAAGTGCTTGCCAAGCTAGTGTGAAATTCTCCACAAAGTGTCCTCTAACATGCGTGTGTGCGTGCGTGTGCACAACTAATACAATAATTTAAGAAGAGAGACTGACTAGGAGAGAGGTGGTACCTGTGTTTAGCAGGTGACTTTAGTTCACAGACATGTGTACGACCTTAGTTCAGTCACGTCCCACAGTGGAAGAAGAGATGTCTTCTGATCTTCACACTAGGCTGTGGGACGAGTATTGGCACCTACACACACACATACACACACATTACACAATAATATTAAATTTTTTCAAAAAGACTAGTACCTGGGCATGGTGGCCACCTGTGCTTTTAATCCCAGCACTCGGGAAGTAGAGGCAGGTAAATCTGTATGAGTTCAAGGCAACCTGGTCTACAGGGCAAGTTTCAAGACAGCCAGGGTTATATAGTGAGACCCTATCTCAAATAATAACAATAGTAAAAATAGTAATAAATATTAAATATAAAACCTTAAATGGATGCTAGATGTTTCCTGATTATTCATTACTTAATTTTGTTAGGCCTCTGAATACCCTGCTTCCCTTTGGATGCGCTGGGCAGCGTCAGCCTCTAAGTTTGCTTCATAGCTTCCCTTTCAGACTACCTGCCTTGTAAACACTATATCCCCAGCGCCCAGCAAACTCGTAAGCGATGGGCGGTGTTTGTTGAGAGCACAAATGAGTGAATATTCTTGGGCAAGCCTAACCTCTCCTCCCGACCCCAGTATTCTCACTGGTGACACAGCTGGGCTTGGACTGGCGAAGGCAGCCAAACACTCCACGGTTGTGTAGTCCTGGGAGAGCCTGGAGCGACCCGGACGCAGATAGCCTTGGAAGGTCCCGTCATTCCCCAGCGTGCAGAGGAGATGCTGATTCAGGCAGCTCCCGCCGGGGCCCTTCGCTCCTGGAGCCGGATGCCCAGCCGGCTGCCGTGGACCCCTCACCCAACCACACACAATCCTCGAAACAAAGCTGGGCAGCTGCAGCAGCGATTTGCTCCCGTTCCCAGCGCCTGCAGCCCTTCTAGGCACCGGGAGGTCTCCGCGACTCTGTACCCCGGCTGAGCGGTCCAGCCGCCCCGCCCCTCCGTCCCTCCGTTCCTTCTAGGCAACCGAGGGCTGGGCATCTCTGTGCCCCAGAACTGAGTTACCCAGGTTCCTCGGAAGCCCTGAAGATCTGCAAGTGCCCTGACCTCCGGACAGCACTGCTATTGTATGACAGGACGGATTTGTAGAGTTCAGCCAATGACAATGATCCTGTGGAAGCTGGGAAAGGCCTCAGTTAGCTGGAACAGAAACCAATTACCTGGTTAGTGAGATTTCCTAATACTGAGGCTCTCAGAAGTGATAAAAGTCTCCTTCCAGAGACAACCCCAGTCACACAGCCAGGATCTTTTATTGCAGCATGTACAAATATGTATTGGTGGGTGACTACTCGGTCACTGTTCTGAGAACAGAACGTACAGTAGTAAAGAAAACGAGGCGTCCTGTATGCTGCATTCAAGTAATACCCGGTAGCTATTAGCTGTATGGGGAGGGGGAGTGAACTGTTTGCATGGATGAAACACCGGGGGAAATGTGTTCCTGATGAAACATTCTTGAATCGGAATTATGTGGGACAGGGAAGGAGGCTGTGGTAAGGGCTTGCCCTGTGTTGTGCGGGAAGCTAGCTGTTAGGAACTTGGGACCAAGGAGAGACATGAGCTTTCTTTTGTTGTTTGCTTTCTGTCACATACTCAGACATTTGTTGCCTGTGAGATATGAAATGAGCTAAGAAACCTGTTTCTATAAATTATGTTATTCTCTGCTCTGTGTCTGGAGGTATTCTAAAATAGCTTGTGTGCAAGCTCAGCTCCTTGACTTAGTCTTTTACAGTTAGAACTGCCTGCCCTCTGGAGAACAGGCTAAGAGAGGTCAAGATCAAAAACAGACTTACTAAGAAGGTATTGCAGTTTATGCAATGGTAAATGATAAATGATAAACTACTGTAAGTGTTGTAGCTGCTAAGAATGGGAACTACACATATTTTTGAAGGAATGACCAGAGTGATTTGCTAATGAATTGTACATTGGTCAATTGTTCAACTCTGTAATGTCTTTCAGAGACTAATGTGTTAAAAAAAAAATCTTAAATCTGTGTTTCTTTGGATCCCTGTTCTTGTGCCCGTTGTGTTATGTAATTTTCCAGAGGAAATATAAACAATTTCTCTTCCCTCCGTATAGGACACCAACAACAGACCAAAGAATTACAGGAACATACATGAGAGATTCCTTGTAAAAACATGGGTAACTCGGGCTGGAGAGATGGCTCAGCGGTTAAGAGCATTGCCTGCTCTTCCAAAGGTCCTGAGTTCAATTCCCAGCAACCACATGGTGGCTCACAACCATCTGTAATGAGATCTGGTGCCCTCTTCTGGCCTTCAGGCATACATATAGACAGAATATTGTATACATAATAAATATTAAAAAAAAAGAACATGGGTAACTCAAAGGCAGCTGCATCTCTAGAAACCACACTCTAGCGTGGGTGGGTATTCACAATATCTCATCCCTAGAGTTCTGCGCTACTTGCATCTTGACTGGTCAGAGTCTCTTTTTCCCAGCTGTATTTTTTAAATTTATTGTACATCCCAACTGGTTCCCCAGCCCTCCTCTCCTCCCATTCCCTCTCCCACCTTCCCCAGCTATCTTTACGATTTATATAAACTTAGGGAGGGGCCTTATGAATTTTCTAGGTTTCAGGATCTTCCTGAGCCTTGTAAGATCAAAAAATGTGTGTGTGTGCACATGTATTCATGCGTGTGTCTGTGGAGGCCCAAAGAGGGCACCCAGTCTCTGGAGTTAGGGACGGCTGTGAACCTCTAAATGTGGGTGCTAGAGCCTACTTTGTATGATTCTAACTTGGGTCCCCTCAAAGGCTTATAACTGCTAACTACCTCTCCAGAAATATCTTGTAAGTTTTGTTCATTTCCTGAACCTTATGAGTTTAACATCCCTAGTATTAGTAGCTTTCTTACTTCCTCTAGGTGGAAATGTATCAATTTAGAGGAAATAGCTACAGAACTTGAGGACACCCATTGTGTGGCTGCCTGGTAAAAAATTGGGCAGCTGTCGGTTTTGGTTTTGCTTCTGTTCACTGCTGAGGCAACCTAATGCTGACTAGAAAAGTTTCACTGTGGCTTGTTGGGAGCAGTGAACCCCCCCCCCGAATTTCTTGTAAACAACTTGTTTTCCCCTGATCTGAGTGCCTACAGCTGCTCTGAGCACGAGACCCTCAGGAGTTCCTGATGGCGGGAGAGTTTGGCTGGGGCGTGGCCATCAGTTAAGGATCCCTATATAAGCTGCCCGTGGACACACTAAAGAGGGCATTCTGGCATCAAGGATGGCCTGTGTTTCTGTCTGTGAGTCTTTGTGTGTTTCAATCTCCAGCCCCTTGCCCAGCTCACGAACTGTATGGTAGCACATAGGGCGCAGATGGGCGTCCTGTGCCGCAGTGGCTTCCTGTTATCAGAATATGCTCTGATTTTTCCAAGGCTGCCACAGGTACGCTGTCACTGCAGTAGATCTGGCATCCTCTGCTCCAGAGGGCGGTGTGTAAACCCTTGAGGATTAGCATTTTCCAATCTCTAAGAGTGGAAATGGAATAGTGCGTTCAGTCTTGTGGCTGGGTACATATAACCGTGTCCCATGGTCTGAATGCATTCCATTCCCTATGGTCCTCACCCTTTATTCAGCCTCAGGTAAATATATTTTGTCCTGGTGTTACTCTGTCTACTGGCCTTCTTTTTACCTAATTCTTGAGTGACTGCTGGTCCCTGGAAAACTCTATCAATCATCCACATGATATCATGTGAGGAAGTTGAACATCTAACATACGCAATATCTATACAGAAAACAATGCAACTAGAAATAATTTGGGAAAGAACGTTATGGGCTATCATCATGTGACACCAGCTGACACTCATTCCTAAAAACTTCAGTCTATAATAGAATTAGTTGGTTACCAAGGAGGAAAACATTATGGTTTTATTCCACTGGAAATCCTAATCAGGCATCATTATGAGTAAATGCTTCTACAAGGCTCCATCAGGATAGAGCATATGGTGTAAGAGGTATACTGTGTGTCTTGTTTGCTAGAACCACTGTATGGGTATTCACAATTAGTAAATTAAACATTTATTCCCAATCATTAGAACTTTTCATGAACACATCCTTTCTGATACACTGATTTTTTGTTTGTTTGTTTGTTTTTGAGACAGGGTCTCTCTATATAGTCCTGGCTGTCCTGCAACTCACTCTGTAGACTAGGCTGGCCTCGAACTCACAGAAATCTTGACTACCTCTGCCTCCCAGCTGCTAGGATTAAATGCATGATTGCACAACACCCAGCTTGGAAGTTAACTTCTGAATAAAAGCCATCTCTCGACACAGGTCAGAATTTTATCTTATTTTTAATTATGTGTATGTATGACTGTGTGTAGTTGAGTGCATGTGACTTCAGGAGACCAGAAGAAAGTATCGGATCTTCTGGAACTGGAGTTACAGATGATTAGGTTGTGAGTTACCTCTTGCGGGTGCTGGGAACTGAAGTTGAGTACTTTACCATGGCAGTTCAAGTCCCTAAATGCCGAGGCAGTTCCCTAGCCCCCCATAAGTCAGAATTTGAAATCTCATGATTTGTGTCAGGCTTGTTGTTAAACACCTTTAACTCCAGCATTTGGGAGGCAGAGGCAGATAGATCTCTGTGAGTTCAAGGTCAACCTGGTCTACATAGTGAGGTCCAAGGTAGTCAGAGCTAAAACAAGACAACAAAACCAACAAAAACCTCAAACCAAAACAAACAACTCCCCAAAATAAACAAACCAACAACCAAATAATAATAATGATAATAATAATAAATAATAATAATAATACATGGAACTAGAGAGATTGCTTAGGAGTTAGGAGTTCAAGAGACTCAGGTTCAATCCCAACCACCCACATGGTGGTCCATAACCAGCTATTACTCTTGTTATTAGAGATCTGGTGCCCTTTCTTGCATCTGCAGGCACCAAGCAAACATACTGTGCCCAGACACACATGCAGGCAAGCATACAAACATAAATGTGTGTGTTGTATCAGAGGCTATATACCTCCTATCCTTTACCATCACGTTTGACCACCAGATTTGAATTCTGACTTAAGGTAACTTGGGGAAAGGCAGAGGCAGGAAAATCTCTGAGTTTGAGGCTAGCCTGGTCTACAAAGTGTGTTCCAGGACAGCCAGAGCTAATACACAAATAAACCCTGTCTCTAAAAGCCAAGAAAGAAAAAACAAGGAAATTGGGTGGGGACTGTGGTGGTTGAGAAGACTGTGTCCCCGGTCGGTGGTGCTGTGGGAGACTGCACAACCTTTAGGAGACGGAGCTTTGCTGGAGACAGTGAGGATTTACAGCCTCACCCACCTCATGATCTTTCTGCTTTGTGTATAAGATGGGATCATCCTGCTTCTGGACGATCACTGCTGGGGCCACAATGCCCAGCTCTTCTCTTTTCCTTTTCTTTTTGCCACCACCTCCCAGCTTGTTTTGCTTTTGAAGACAGGGTTTCTCTGTAGCTTTGGAGCCTGTCCTGGAACTCGCTCTCTGCAGACCAGGCTGGCCTCAAACTCACAGAGATCCACCTGCCTCTGCCTCCCGCGTGCTGGGATTAAAGGTGTGCGCCACCACCACAGCAACAGAAAAGTAACTAATACGGGGGCCAACAAGATGTCTCAGTGGGTAAAGGTGCTTTCTAAGCAAGCCTGGAGACCTGAATTCAATCCCTGGAACTCACATAAAGGTGGAAGGAAAAAACCAACTCCAGAGTTGTTCTTTGATCACTACACACATGCGCTCTCTCTCTGTCTGTCTTTCTCTCTCTCTCTCTAAGAGAGGATAGTTTATAAAAAATAAACCAAGCATTAGTGAAAGGGCACAGCAGGTGAAAGCACTTGTTACCCAGCCTGACAACCTGACTTCCAACTTGGATCTATGGATCCAAGTTAGTGGAGAGAACCAACTCTCACAAGTTGTCCTGTGACCTCCATGAGAACATGTACAAGAAATGTAAGTTTAAGAAGATACCTAAGTGAAGTACAAGTTCTACACACTGTCTTATTCACACACCCCCTCCCCTCTGAAGACAAGTGGTTCAGCATAGTTGGCCTGGATCTTGCTGTGTAGTCCGAGCTGACCTTGAACTCACACAGATCTGTTTCTGCTTCCCAAGAGCTAGGACCACAGGCCTGTGCCGACACACCCAGATGGAGACCTTTTCTACATTAGGATCCCTTGAGGGGCCCATAACCGAATGTTGGAATAGGAAGCTTCCCACATTTTCTTCAAGAATGTTTTCCAGAAACGTGTGCACAATGGGCCCGGAGAGGTGGCTCAGTAGGCAATGGACTGGGCACTCATGCATGAGGACCCAAATTCAGACCTCCAGCACAGACACAGAAACTATGGTGGGTGTGTCCGTGACCCAGTGCAGGACCCGAGTTCAGATCTCCGGCACAGACACAGAAACTATGGTGGGTGTGTCCGTGACCCAGTGCAGGACCCGAGTTCAGATCTCCGGCACAGACACAGAAACTATGGTGGGTGTGTCCGTGACCCGGTGCACCCTTTCTAGTTTTCTGACTGTGATCTTTCTCAGCCTCTTCATTCTGAAGAGCCAGATGGAGTCTGCTAGTCCTGCCTGCACAACTGAATACACAACAAAAATGTGCTCTGTCTCTCACACACAATTAGCTTTTTAAGAACAATACCCTAGTAGTTACGATACAGTAGTTAGTATATTGTATGTGACACTGGAGATGCACTCCCAAGCTTAAAAGCTTAGGGGAGAGGGGAGTTTGCCCATAATTTAAGGATTGAGGGGGATTTTAAAAATTATTTATTTAGGGTTGGAGAGATGGCTCAGTGGTTAAGAGCATTGACTGATCTTCCAGAGGTCCTGAGTTCAATTCCCAGCAACCATATGGTGGCTCACAACCATCTGTAATGAGATCTGGTGCCAACTTCGGTCTGTAGGAACACATGCAGGCAGACCATTGTATACATAATAAATAAATAAATCTTAAAAAAAAAAAAAGAATTATGAAGGACTGATGAGAGGACTTGGTGGGTCAGGGAAGTCTGCCAAGTCTGAGGATCTGATAAAAAATTATTTATTTATCAATTAATATAATTAACTATCTATATATGAAAAATATATACCCACAAAGAGCCCTCATGTTGGTATGAAAGTATATAAATACAAGAGAATTTAACAGTTGTACCATATAGCATCAAAGCAAGCTGAGATCAGATCAACAGAGGTTTAAGAGGGAAAACATAAAAAAAAAAAAGGCCAGGGCTGGAGATGGCTTGGAGGTTAAGAGCACACACTGTGCCTGCAGAGGACGCAAGCTCGGTTCCCAGCCTGACAACCACCAGTTCCAAAGGCTCAACGCCCTCCTGTGCTCTCTAAAAGCACTGCACTCACTGTACAATCACACATAAATATACATAAATTAACAATCCTACATACATAGACATAAATTAACAATCCTACATACATAGACATAAATTAACAATCCTACATACATAGACATAAATTAACAATCCTACATACATAGACATAAATTAACAAGTAAAGGAAAACATTTCTAGGGAACTTAGGTGACAAAAAGCTGTATACTGGACTAACTTTAAAACAAATGTGAAGGCTGGAGCAATAAGCTCAGGTTTGATCAAAACCACCCACATGATGGCTGACAATTCTCCGTAACTCTAGTTCCAGGGGGTCTGATGGCCTAGTCTGGCCTCTGTAGGCACCAGACATATATGTGTTCTGAGTGGTACACAGACACATATGTAGGCAGAACACCCATATATGCTAAAAAAAAGTGAGGGGCCAAAGTAAACGAAGAGAGCTACAGCCACCAAGTATGCAGAGCGATGGGAGTCCTGTCGCGTGCCTCCGAGTCACGGTCAAAGGAGAAGTTAGGATGAAGTAGAGATACTATCCCTGTGTTGAAAGTCACAAATCGTGGAATGCAAAACTAAAAAATGAGATATATTTTAAAACAGTTTAAAAAATAAAAAGCTAGAAGTAAACAGAATACGTGGTTCTTACTTTTCCAATAGTGAGGAGAAAAGACTGCACTAAGTTATTACTACTCCCTACCTTAGTGGCCAAATGGGAAGAGCATTAAGCAATGGTCATTTGAATAACACTTCCAAGAGATTATGATAAATATCCTCTTAGGAACAAAACTAACTCAGACTTCCTTGTTGTCTGTCTCAGGAACCATGCCTTAAGACACTGTCCGAAGTAGACTTGAGGGCTTCTCCACACTGTGAGTCCGCTGGTGGTGGTTAAATGTGGAGCGCTGACTGAAGGCTTTCCCACACTCGACACACTCGTAAGGCTTCTCGCCAGTGTGAACTCTCTGGTGCACAATCAGCTGTGAGCTGTCACTAAAGGCTTTCCCGCAATCTTTACATTTGTAGGGCTTCTCCCCAGTGTGGGTTCTCTGATGAACCATAAGGCTAGAGCTGTAGCTGAAGACCTTCCCGCACTCATAACACTCGTACGGTTTCTCACCAGTGTGAATCCTCTGGTGGATGATGAGGTGAGAGTTCTGATTGAAAGATTTTCCACACTCGCTGCATTTATAGGGCTTTTCTCCAGTGTGAAGTCTCTGGTGCCGAATAAGGCATTTACTTAAACTGAATTTCTTGCCACACTCACTACATTCAAAAGGCTTTTCTCCGGTATGAATCCGTTCATGGTCAATGAGCTGAGAGTTCTGGTTGAAGGCTTTCCCACATTCACTACATTTGTACGGTTTCTCCCCACTGTGGAGACTCTGATGTCGAATAAGACACTTACTCCGACTAAAGGCCTTGCCACACTCACTACATTCGTAAGGCTTCTCCCCAGTGTGGGTTCTCTGGTGGTCAGTAAGATTCCTGTTGGAGCAGAAGGTTTTCCCACACTCATTGCACTCATGAGGCTTCTCCCCAGCGTGGGTTCTCCTGTGGTCCATGAGCTGCCCTTCACTCGGAGTGAAGGCTTTTGCACACTCATGGCACTTAGAAGGTTTCTCCCCATCATGGAGTCTCTGGTGCTGACTAAGATGGCAATAGTGCTGGTGCGTCTTCCCGCACTCACTACATTCATAAGGCCTCCCCGCCGCGTGTGTTCTGAGGTGAACAATTAGCTGACATGTCTGTCGGAAGGTCTTCCCACACTCATTACACTCACAGGGTTTCTCTCCAGTGTGGGTTCTCTGGTGTCCAAGGAGGTGTGAGCTCCCGTTACAAACTCTGTCACACTCATCACACTGATAGAGCTTTCGTCTCTTTGCTTCTCGCTGATGCTCAGCAGAACTAGAGGAAAGAGCTGGATGTTCCCCTCCATCTTTACACTCTTCATTTCTGTCTTTTGTGGACTTTTTCTTATCTTTCTTTTCCAAGAAATCACTTTCTCGTTCACTCCCTTCATCATCTGCGGGCTGCCCTTCCACCTGTGCTGCAGGATCTCCACAGATCTCTCCAGACTCTGGTTCTACCAGCGCCGTTCCAAAGAGCCCCGCTGAGGATGTGTCAGATGGATCGGACCCTCCAGAGACATCACGCTCTGGAGTGTACTCAGAACTTTCCATCCTGTTCTTACCTGTTGCTAAAAGGAAAAAGACAATTTTTACTTTTTTTTGCTTTGTAACTGAAAAGAGTAATATTATCATTAAGGAATGAGACAACATATTGAGAAGTAGAGAGAAAAATAGTTCCCTTTCTTCTTCTGGGATATTAAAACAAAGAGGGAGGAGAACAGGGAAGAAGGCAAAGATGGAGGAAACTTGAGCTAGTACAGCCTGTGCAGGAGAAAGACTGGAAAGTAAGAGCTAGGTTGTATAGCCCAATGTTGCACATCTTCCAGAGTCACTGTGACACCGTCTTCTTAGTGAATGGCTAAAGTAGGTTCCTCTCCACCCTGACATTGTACATTCCATGATGTGGGATTCCCCTCTGTATGCTGTGAATATGTTTTATTGGTTAATAAAGAATCTGCTTTGGGTCAATGGCTTAGCAGAGCAAAGCCAGTTGGAAAATCTGAACAGAGATATATAGAGAGAGTAGGCAGAGTCAGAGAGAAGCCATGTAGTCGCCACAGAAGACAGATGCACTGGAACCTTAATAGTAAACCACGAGCCTCGTGGTAAAATATAAAAAAAATAGGAACGGGTTAATTTAAGATATAAGAGCTAGCCAATATGAAGTGTGAGCTAACAGGCCAAGTAGTGTTATAGTAATACAGTTTCTGTGTGATTATTTTGGGTCTGGGCAGCCAGGAAACAAAAGAGCAGCCTCTGTCTACAGTTCCACATGTCTCCAAAAATATGCTGGGCCATGTGTGGTGGTGCTTTTAATCTCACCTCTTGGGAGGTCGAGGCAGGTAGATCTCTGTGAGACCAAGGTCAGCTTGGTCTACATAGAGTTCCAAGCCAGACAGAGCTACACAGCAAGGCCTGTGGAGAGAGTGGCAGTAGTTGGTTTAGGGAGGGAGGGAATCTTGACAAGAAAGAAGGAAGGCAAAGATGGCAGTGAGCTGGTGAGAGTTTCCTCTGTGACACTGTGATGACAGTTCAAATGAGCTCCTGTGCAACGTGTCAGTGGGCGCACGTGCACGCATTCAAATGAGCTCCTGTGCAACGTGTCAGTGGGCGCACACGCACGCATTCAAATGAGCTCCTGTGCAACGTGTCAGTGGGCGCACACGCACGCATTCAAATGAGCTCCTGTGCAACGTGTCAGTGGGCGCACATGCACGCATTCAAATGAGCTCCTGTGCAACGTGTCAGTGGGGGCACGTGCACGCATTCAAATGAGCTCCTGTGCAACGTGTCAGTGGGCGCACACGCACGCATTCAGAACAGTGTTGAAGGGGGTGGCAGAGCTAGGGACTGGGCAAAGCTAGTTCTATATACCTATAGAAATTAAAAGAAGCACCAGTGGTGTGAAATATAAATTAATGCATGTCCTTGTGATCTTGTCTTTAAAGTAATAAGGAAATTAAATAGTCAAATACTGGTCTGTAGTTTTGGAGATTCAGATGTAAAATCTGGAGAAAAAATCATGGTTATCAACAAATACCAAATTGTTGGTTTCTTTAAACCATTTTGCAATGAGGCCAAGGTCAGCAAATCTTTAGCAAATGAAACTTTAAAATATTTAGGCTAGTAACTTTCATATCCACCCTCTGTTAAGTTGGCTACTGTCCTGAGTTTGCTAATCACAGGATGGGTCTCAGGCTTTGGAGAGGGAATCTCACACAACTACACTTTGGGTCAAGTAACCCTGAACACACCCCAAGGGTGACAGACAGGTGATTAGAGCTGGCCAGGTACCAGAAAGACCCAAGTCTAGCTTGTCATCAGCATCTGTTGAAACCTGGGCCAGTGACTTTCAAAACACAGAGAAGACTAAACACTATCTTGGTCAGAATCCACTCTAGGGAAATTCTGATCTCAAAACAGGCAGAATTATGAGTATGGTCTAAAGCTGGATGGTCCACAGAGCCAGGAGAAGTCACAGTGAGCAGGAAGAATGAGAGGACTGAAAGATCTGAGAACTGGAAAACGAGTATCAGTGGAAGGAAACGTGCAGCAAACACACACCCGAGAGTAGCTGCATTAGTCACATGGGACACTGTGTAAATCTCACGTGCTTGCATTGCTGAGTCTCTCAGACCTCCACTTCCCATTGCCTATTCTGACTGCTTTGTTCTGGGTTCTTGTAATCCTTCAAACACAAAATCCACAGAACTCTTACTTATGGCTAAGAAAATCCAAGTTAGCTCTCTACTGTTAATCAGTCATTAAATAAAATGACCATTGTTAAACTGGGCGATGGGTGCAGAGAGGTTCATTATATGCATCTAATTTATGTTTGCAAATATTCATAATAAAAAGTTAAAACAAATCAAATCAAAAGAACCAGTGACTATGATGTACAGAGGACGGACTGCTAGTTACCAGGGATGAGAATCATTACCCAGAGAGGCCACGCTGTGCTCATTCTCCTCCATCATGTTCTGGTTCAGGGTATTCTGACTGAGTGCCAGGCTTTTCCACTTTTTCTGCATAGAGTCCTTATTCACTGTAATCTCCTGGAATGACAAGCTTCTATTGTTCAGAAAGTCTCAGCCAGAAGAGCAGAGTTCTCAGGAGTACAGACACCACAGAGAACAAAATGGTAGTGGAAAAGAGCTGGGTCAACAATCAAAAAGAACAAAATTGGGCTGAATGGAACCCATTACAGCAGAGGGCAGGGACCTAGCTCCAGGGAAGCACTGGGCAGGAGCCCAAGGAGCCACCTCAGGGAGGTGGGCTGGAGCTGAGTCCTACCCACTCCCAACCCCCAGACATGGAATTAAGAGAAAGAGGGCCACACTCACCTGAGGCCTGACCATCCTAAGCACAGCAGCCGCTGTGGAGTTCCCCACAGTAGCCTGGGCTCTGGCACTCCCCACTTCAAGAAAAGCAGGACCTGGGGTGAAAGGTGAACGCAGTGGGTCAAGCCCTGCTCTCAGCTCCCTAAGGCCCATGTGCCAGGGAAGTGGATTTGTGGGCGTCCAGGAAGCTCCACATACACTGATTCTTAGCTTCTTCAGAGACCTCATGCCAAGTGTGCTGGGAATGCTCTTCAGAGGGCACAGCCATGTTCCTTTCAGGCCCCTCTCTAACTTGTCTGAAACTCTCATTATTCTCTCTGCCTGAATTTCCACTCCCAAGATTGATGTACCCTCCTGCCTTAAAAAACAAACAAACAAAAACATATTTAATCTATATGTATGGGTGTTTTGTCTGTGCACCACCTGTGCCTCATGTGGAGACCAGAAGGTGTTGGGTCCCCTGAAACTGGAGTCATAGGTGGTGAAGAGCCACCATGTACATGCTGGAGACTGAAGTTGGAAGTGCAGGTTCCCAGCCAGTTTCTGCCATCTGGAACTGCTCCTCCTCCCCCCTCCGTTAGTGCTCCTTCTCCCTCCGTCAGTGCTCCGTCTACGTTAATGGCTTTAACCATGCTTGGAGTCTTCGCTGCCTTCTTAGACCCACCACACAGCCGCATGCTGGATCGGGCTCCTTGAAACAGCAAGTTCAGTTTCTTTTGTTTTCTGTTTTAATAATTTATCTTATGTGCATTGGTGCTTGCCCACATGTATGTCTGTGTGAGATTGTCAGAATACCTAGAACTGGAGTTGTAGACAGGTGTGAGCTACCATGTGGATGCTGGAAATTGAACCCAAGTCCTCTAGAAGAACAGCTAGTGCTCTTAACCACTAAGCCATCTCTCCAGCCCCACGTTTCACTTGTTTGTTTTTTTTTTAAATATTTACTTATTTATTATGTATACAATATTCTGTCTGTGTGTATGCCTGCAGGCCAGAAGAGGGCACCAGACCCCATTAAAGATGGTTGTGAACCACCATGTGGTTGCTGGGAATTGAACTAAGGACCTTTGGAAGAGCAGGCAATGCTCTTAACCTCTGAGCCATCTCTCCAGCCCTCACTTGTTTGTTTTAAGACAGAATTTTATGCAGCCCTGGCTGGCCTGGAGCTTACCAGGCTGGCTTCAAACTGACAGAGATCTCCCTGCTTCTGCCTCCCAAGTGCTGGGATCAAAGGCGTGCGCCACTGTACCCATCCTCCATCCTCCACCTTTTAACAGTTAACTCTCTTGCTAGTTTCTCCAGTGCCCATACCTACTCTGCCTCCTAATATACTTTATCCAATAATCCCCTTTTACAATGCCAGTATCATGCCTGGGAACAGATAACACCCATGTGTATCTTTTGCTTGTGGTGGCTGGTTTTTGGGGTTTTGTTTGACCCAGGGTATTAATCTGAAGTACAGGCTATCCCAAAACTTACTAAGTAGTCCAGGCTGGCCTTTAGCACTCAGAAATTCTCTTGTATGGAATGACAGGCGTGACCCACCATGCTCAGCTTTACCCAGATGTATCTTATGAGGTTGCTTCTTTTTATCTATGTGACCAGCTCCCTGCCACCTAGATAAGAACTCTTAAAAATAATCATAGTATACTGTATTTCTCTGGCCCCAGGGTGTTTCTAATGACTTGTTTGAGGAAAACCTCATAAATGCATGTGTGACAGGAGAGCAGACAAAGGATCAGACACAGCCACGGAGGAAGAAGAAGGCCACGGAGGAAGAAGAAGGCCACGGAGGAAGAAGGCCAGCTACAGGGTGGGGGGAGTCTGTGGGATACAAGCTGAGCTCACGAAAGAAACTAACTCAAAGGGGCAGAAGGAAGAATGACTTGAAAACAGAACTAGGGGACAAGTACCGCAGTGTCCGTGAGGGAGTTGGTGGACTCTTGGGTCACAAGGAGGGTCCAGGTGGGCTTCAGGAGCTGAGCCTTGACTGGAGGCTGAGGGAGGAGACTGTTCTATTCCACTCAGAGATATCATCTTCTTTAAATGCACATCCTGCTCTTGTACTGGAGACAAAACCTAGAAATAAGGAAATAGAACTGGGTTCAGAAGTACATTCTTGAAGGTCAAGAACCCAAATCTCTAAGATACCCTACACAGGAAAAAAGCCAAAGAAATGAAGAGGCTATCTTTCCAGCACTACCAATAAAGTCGGCAGGCTAACCGCAAAGTTTGCACTCTTCCCTGCCACCCCTGTCTTATCCCTCCTGGCAGGAGATTGAAGAACAGATTCTACACAGTTCCACTGCATCAGAGCTCTGGGCTCACATAGAAGAGCCATGTGAAGCTATCAAGATGCCCAGATGTAAGTACTGCTAAGCCTGAGGGTCTGAGTGAAGACCAGTCTCCAAGATGTCCACTAGGCAGTCCTTTGTGTGTCTTCATGTGAGTGTGCACTGTGTGTGCAGTACATGTGCACAAATGTACAGAAACTAGACGATGACTTCAGCTGCCTCTTTTGCTCAAGCACCACCCACTTTTATGTATGTGTGTGCACATGTTCATGTATAAGAATTATGACACGTTGTAAAACCTGCCTTCTAAGAATCATAGAGCTAAGTGGCCTACTTCAGACTCCCTAGGGCTCATAGACCAGGAAACTAGTGTGGAGTTTTGAAAGAAAATGGCCCTCAAAGGGAGTGGCACTATTAGAAGGTGTGACTTTGTTGGAGTGGTGTGGCCTTGTTGGAGGAAGTGTGTCACTGTGGAGGCAGACTTTGAGGTCTCATATATGCTCAAGCCACACCCAGTGTCTCAGACCACTTCCTGTTGCCTGTGAGTCAAAATATAAGGACCCTCAGTTCCTTCTCCAGCACCGCGTCTGCCTACATGCTGCCTTGCTTTCCATCGTGACGATAATAGACTAAACATCTAAAACTGTAAGCAAGTCACTACAATTAAATATTTTCTTTTATAAGAGTTGACAAGGTCATGGTGTCTCTTCACAGCAATACAAACCCTAAGACACCTAGCCTGACCACTGATTTCCAGGTCAGGGAAATCCTGTCTCAAAAACCAAGGTGGCCATACACTTCCATGTTCAGGCAGGAAAGCAGAAGCAGTAGGAGATGTATGTCTCTAATGGGGTTTATTGCCTGTGAATGGTCAATGTGGTGGCTGAAGGAAAGGAAACCCATGTATCCAAGATCTGGGTAAAGTACTAGAATTTGCAGGATTTACCTGCTAGTGAATCACAAAGTTAGGCTTCTACAGTATATTAAATTATATCTTCTGCCCTTACCTACAACTACTATACTGAAGAGCTTTCATTTGCATTTATAAGAACCATCCAGGACTGGGGTTCACTCACCACAGTTCTTTCCACGCAGTCATGACAACCTAGGATTCCCAGAAACAGTGTATAAAAATCGGGCATGATAGGACATGCTTTAACCCCAGCCTGGGAGAGGCATATACAGTCACACCCCATAGGCCAGGAACTTAGCCTAACCATTGATTCCCAGGTCAGGGAGATCCTGCCTCAAAAACCAAGGTGACCAGTACTAAGGAACAACACCTAAGACCCTAAGGCTGTTCTCTAGCCTAAACACATACACACACCCCTGCACATGCACCTCCCCTCCAAATACACAGATATATATGTACATAACCTCAATGCACCTCTTCTCCACATAAACACACATACACAAACCTGGTTCAGAGCTTGGCTGGCATGGTGGTTTGAATAAAAATGGACCCCATAGGCTCACAGATTTAAAAGCCTAGTCACCAGGGAGTGGCACTATTTGAAAGGATGAGAAGAATTAGGAGGTACCACCGTTTTAGAGAAAGCGTGCCACAGGAAATGGGCTTTGGGATTTCAAAAAACCATGCCAGGCCCAGTCTATGTCTTTCTCTGCTATAGATCCAGATGTTGCCTTGGCCATGGTGTCTCTTCACGGCAATAGAACAGTGACTAAGACAAAAGTTGGTACCAGTGACTCAGGTATTGCTGTGAGAGACCTGACCATGCTGCCATGGAAGGAATATGGAAGATTTTGTGATTCTGAACTAGAAAAGAAGTTGGATGCTTTAATCGAGGCTGATGTGGGATGTCCTCCTGTATATGTGCTGCTTTTATTGGCTAATGAATAAAGCTACTTTGGCCTATGGCAGGGCAGAACATAGCCAGGCTGGAAGAGATCTAGAGAGAGAGTAAGTGAGTCAAGGAGATGCCATGTAGCCTCTGAAGCAGACAGATGCCGGACCCTTTACAGGTAGGTCACAGCCTCGTGCTGATACACAGATTAATACAAATGGGTTAATTTCAGAGCTAACAAGCCAGTTTTGTAATTAATATAGCTTTTGTGTGATTATTTGGGTCTGGTGGCCAGGAAATGAACGAGCAGTCCCCACTTACACAGGGCTGAATGGGCCATCCTAGTGGGAGCACAGAAGACAGTGCTGAGGGCGATCTCAACTGTAGGGCCCACCTCAAGAAATTTCAGAAAGAAGTGTGTTGCAGCCAAAGTAGAGATCTGAAGAGTGCTTTGACATTAGACAAGGAGATGCAGAATTTGGGATTTGCCCAGCTGGTTTTTGGTCTTTAGTTCAATATTTCCTCACTATGCTCCCTCCCCCCTTTTGGGATTACAGTATATATCCTATGACATATGTTGGAAGTATATGATCTGCTTTTTGATTTTGATTATACAGGGAGGTTATAGTTTAGAGTCTCAGAAGAGACTCTGGACTTTAAACATTGTTGAGACTGTGATGGGGACTTTCAAAGTTGGACTAAATGCATTTTGCACTATGATATGGCTACAAGCCTATTGGGGGCAGGGAGTGGAACATGGTGGTTTGAGTAAGAATGGCCCCCATAGGTTCATAGATTTTAATGCTTAGTCATCAGAGTGGTACTATTTAAAAGGATTAGAAGGTGTGGCCTTGTTAGCGAAAATGCCACTAGGGATGGGCTTTGAGGTTTCCCTCTACCTCTCCAAGTTCAGACTGTAGAGCTCTCAGCTACTTCTCCACCACGATATAGGCCCGTGTGCTGCCACGTACCCTGACATGATAATGGACTAATCTCTGAAACTATAAGCAAGCCGACGATTAAATGCTTTTATAAGAATTACTTTGGTCATGGTGTCTCTTCAGCGCAACAGAACGCAACCAAGACAGTTAGAATTTATATTTTCGCTTGTGGCCTACAGCACAGAATTATTTCCCATCTATCAATGGAGCAGATTTGGGAATCCTAAAGACAAATCAGCCTAAAGTGTGGGGAATGAAGAACACTTCTTCCCAGGCTAGTCCAAGTCTAGAGAATGGTGCTAGAAGTGTCCAGAACAGGTACAGTAGCATTGGAGACTTGATTGCTTACCTCCTCTGACCCACTAAGGTGTCTCTGGAAATCCTCCACCACAGCCACAGCCTCCTCGCCAGTTTCAGGGTGACGGAGCTGCACCCATGTCTGCAGCTCTCCAGGCAGGATGCTCAGGAACTGCTCCAGCACCAGCAGCTCCAGGATCTGCTCCTTGGTGTGGACCTCTGGCATCAGCCACCAGTGGCAGAGCTCCCTGAGCCGGCTCAGAGCCTCCTGAGGCCCAGACATCTCGTGGTAACATAGCTGCCTGAAGTGCAGCCGGAAGATTTCACAGACAGGAGGGTACTTCTTCTGGAGACCGCAGCTCTGTCCACAGGTCTGGCTTCCCGGCTCCTGCTTTACAGTCCGTTTCCCCTCCTGCTGCTGATACACAGACGTCCTGGGGATGAGACCTAATGTTCCCCTGCCTTCTGTGGTCATTGTGATCCCAAAGAGAAGCTGGTTCCACCTACAGCAGGTACACTGAAAATGAGTCTCTGCTTCAAATTGCAGGAGCTGTTTTTCAGAGTCAAGAAAGGAAGAGCAGAAGTGTTACCTATAGAAACAAAGAGAACAATCACGGTTCTGGAGTACTCAGCTGATGCGAGACTCCGCAGCTACAATCAAACCTTTACGGGGAAAGAAGAGTACAAACAGAGACATCGCTCCAAGTGACTTCCCTTCTCAAACTTACAGTGGCCCCAGGATAAAATTAACTGTCCATGCTTAGCCCTGACAGCTTTTCACAGGCACCTCCAACCCGTCTCCTAAGTACCCAAATTAAAAGAATAGCAACGGCCTCCAATGCAGGGTATGCAAGAAAACAGAACATTAAAGAAAACAAGAAATTACTTAACTTCTATCTCATATGCTCTGTACTATGCACTGAAACCAAATAGTATGTATCATTAATTTTTGAATAAACTTATGCTGGAGTGGAAGCTCAAAACTCTTCAACTAGAAAAGATGTACAAGTTTGGGGCTAACATGCTATATGATATGAACACACACACACACACACACACACACTTTCCCTGTTTGAACTTTTCCCCTTCTTTCTCTGCATTTCTGACAAACTCTTACTCATCTGTCACTTCTTCTGAAGGCAGTTTTCCTGGTTGCCCCGATGGAAAACAGCAGGCTTGTTTGCTTGCTGCGCCTCAAACTGGAACCGCGGACTTGGGCTGATTTATGCAGGGCTCACTAGTCTGGCCTCCAAACTGCTCCCAAAAGGGAGGCACTAGATAGAATAAAAACCCTGGAGATCTTTTCTACTTAAAGCTTTTCTGGTCTCTCCAGGCATACCAGTGGTATCGCTTCAGTAAGCCCACGGACCATTTCCCACCCAAACTTCCATTACTCCTCCAACTCTGCAGTGTACACAGACGTGTGCTCCATTTTCTGGCAGGACTGACTTCCAGAAGTGCACGCGTGTATATATGTCACACAGGTACAGAGGTAAGGTAAGCGAATGTGGTTAATTTAGCTGACAAAGTTTTGGGGGAAACCTTTTCCCATTTATGCATGCCATTTGAAAACCAGCTACTCGGGGTAACTAGGATGTGTGCTGTGGTTCCAGATACCAGACACTGGAGACCAGGGTTAGACATTTTCCTCTGAGCCTCTTTTTTTTTTTTTTTTTTGCAAGACAGGGTTTCTGTGTGTAGCCTCGGCTGTCCTGCCTCTGACTCCCGGGTGCTGGGATTAAAGGAGTATGCCGCCACTGCCCGGCTAAGCCTGTTTTATTTTGTTTTGTAAAAGACTAATCTGTGAACTCTGACACTCTCCCACTGTCTTTACTGTCCCGAAGGCTCAGCAGGAGACCTCGCCGCGTGTCTGCGGTGCGAGCTCTGGTGGCGCCGCTCACCTGGCGGGTCTGGCCCGCGCAGCACTGACGCCCAGGCGCCAACCCGAGCCGACTCCGCCGTGGGCAGGCACCCCGGGACCCGCCGGCGTCGCGCCCCGAGTGCCGGCCGCACCTCCCTCCCCGTCGCGACCTGCATACGTGACGGGTGACGGTTCACCGGCCCCCACACCGCCAGGACCCTAAAATACGGCAGCGATGGCGGCAGCGGAAGCGTTAAGGGCGTCATTTCCGGTATCTCCTGGACTCCGGAAGTGTCGGTTGCCAAGGTGAGCAAGCTATTGGACGCTAGGACCTTGTCCAGGGCACATCTTCGGTGCAAGCGGGCGTCACGATTGACGTCGGGCCATTCAGCAACCAGGGACCTCACACTATGGACACAAAAAGGCCAAAAAAAAAAGGGGGGGAATCAATACTTTCCAACAATCAGACTTTGACACTCGGAGCCTGACCCGATGGTGCTCTATATAATTAGAGCCCACTTCCTAATTACCCTGGCGCCTCGCCTCAGACTGCTAGCCTCAGCAAGGATAAATGGTATTACAAAGATGGCTAATTCGCAAGATGGTGAGCCGCATCTATTGTAAAAGGATGGGTCCCTCCCAGAGGGCGGCAGTCCTAGAACTCAAACTGTTGCGATTCTATCAGCCCCACAGCATATAGTCTTTATTGAAACTCCTATAACTATTACAGTTTGCGTAACAGTTTTACTCCCGTGCTTTGGGTTTATCGGATCCACAGTTATGGGTCCAAATACCGCAATCCGTGGGTCGCTTTTTGTACTCAAGGTGGGATGCCTACTGCTTGCTTTTCTGACTCACAGGTTGGTCATTACACATGATGCGCCAGACCTTTAGCTTAGTAGTGTCTATGTTAACAGTCACGGTTCTCAGACCCAAGAGTTCTGCAGTTTGCATTTTTCAGATGGAAAACCGATTCAGATGGACTGCAGAGTTGTAGTGTGAGTGCATGCCCAACGTGATAACTGCCAACGTGGCAGGATCAGAATCAACTGAGACACCCTTCGGGGACAGAGGTTTTCCTGGAAGGTGTAACCGAAAGGAAGACACTCCTCAGAGTGAAAAAAAGCTTTGCATTCGCCTACCTGCTTTCGCGCTTACTTGTGAATGACTACTCTGGCTACTGGCACTGCTGCCGTTGGCACTTGCCAACATTGGAACACTGTTTTCAGCCTTCCGCTAAGGCACTGAAGACCTGAGGCTCTCCAGGAGTTTCGCAGGCCTTCATATTTAGACTGGGACTGCAGCGGCATCCAGCCACATGGAATGAGCAGGTTCCGGGTTTTCAGTTTTCCAGCATGCAGATGGCCGTTGTTGGAGTAGCCAACCCAAACAATGCATGCAAATCTAATAAATCCCCTTAGTAATATATATCCATTCTAGCCATTCTGTCCCTCTAAAGAACCCTGCCTAATACGGTTGCCCATACTGGCCTGAACTTCTGGGCTTGGATGAGTCTCCTGTCTTGAGCTCCAGAGTAGCTGGGACTCTTTAGTGAACAGCACTGAGCTTAGATACAGTGCACTTGAAAAGTCACGCCTTTCAGCCAGGAGCCCAGAGTAGAGTTCTGTGTGTTAAGTATATGACCTGAATTACTGGGGGAAAGCTTACTCTGCTGTCCCTGCAGTGAAGCCTGAGGAGTCCCCTCACAGTCTCGACAGGGAATAGCTTACCTATATTTAGGTGCAGCCTAAGTAGTAGTTGGTGTAATAGTAATTCCTCCTCCTCCTCCTCCTCCTCCTCTTCTTCTTCAAGTTGTTTTGAGACAGGGTCTCACTGTGTAACTCTGGCTAGCCTGGAACCCACTATGTAGACCAGGCTGGCCTTGGATTCAAACAAAGATCCTCCCGTGTCTGCCTCCTGAGTGCTGAGATTAAAGGTGCGTGTCCCCACATAGACACACTTAGCTGTGAGCCATCCTCTCTTCATCCCTCCACTCTTAACAGTTCTTTTCCAGGTGGCCTGGTTAATTTTGTCAAAAGTTCTGGGTCTTAGAACTAGGAGAATGAAAGAGCCCTTTCCCATCTCATGACTCCTGTGGTGGCATTCCACCTGCATCTTAATAAAGCTTGCCTGGAAATGGGGAGAGTAAAACAGCCGCACTGGCCAGCCAGCATGACACGCACCTTTAATCCCAGTGGTTCATGCCTTTAATCTCAGCCCTAGAGAGGAACATAAGATGAGAGGAAACAGCCCTCAGACACAGTCTCATTCTGAGATTCCTGGAGGCAGGATCGCCATTTTGGACTGAGGTAGAGGTAACAGCCAGTGATTGGCTACTTTGCTTTTCAGATCTTCAGATTGAACCCCACTTTCTTTTCTCTGAGTTTTACTAATCGTGCTTCAGGCTCCTCTACTCACTAATTGTCCTGCCTCATGGTAGCCTTCCAAGTGGCAATCCCAGAGTAAAGCACAGGTGTTAAATACATGACCTGAGTGACCATGACCCAGTTACTCGGCCTCTCTATAGGGAAACTTGCTCATCTGTAATGAGATTAGAATAGTGGCTGAATGTGGAGTTATCGTGAGGATTAGGTGAGATAAAACATACAAAGTATGCTGGGCGGTGGTGGTGCATTCCCTTTAATCCTAGCCCCCAGGAGGCAGAGGTGGTACCATCTCTATGAGATGGAGGTCAGCCTGGTCCACAGAGTGAGTTCCAGGACAGCCAGAGGTATGTAATTGAAAGACCAGGATAAATCCAGACCTCTCTAGCAGGAAGAGAAGAGCCAAAAAATCTAGGTTAGCCGGGTCAGTGACTCTGTTTCAGGAACTAGCTGAAGATAAAGTTAGAATATAATCTTGATAATAATCTTGAGAAACAGGGAATTACCTCCTTGTGATTATCACTTGTATTTTTGGAATTTTCAATGGTTTTCAGTGGTTTCTTCCCTTACAAACCCCTTTTCCCAGCTACTCGAGGTCGAACTCCTCCCCTGCATGGGCTATGACCCCAGCGCTGGTACCTGTCCTGTCAATAAACCTCATGTGATAGCAGCAAGGACAGTCTCTCGCGAGTTTCTGGGGGGGGTCGTGTTATATCGAGACTTGAGTGAGACTCTCCCCGATCTGGAGGTCTTTCACTGGCACACGGAAACACAAGGGGGTAACTCCCTGCTTATCAAGATTATTCTCAAGATTATAATCTAACTTTCTCTTCAGCTAGTTCCTGAAACAAAGTCACCAACCCAGCAAACCTAGATTTTTTGGCTCTTCTCTTCCTGCTAGAGAGGTCTGGATTTATCCAGGTCTTTCATCTCCCCACTTCTTCTAGTACCTAGTTCCAATCATAGAACTAGATTTCAGTATCTTTTTGACCTTGTAAAGCGCTATATTGGTGGCATAACATCAAAATCTGAACATCACTTATTCTTTCTCTAATGAAGGTAATTAGTTTATTTAATATACATGGACCTATAATCAGTAGCAGAAGCAAAATTAGGAATGGTCCCATAAGGGAAGATATCAGAGTAGTCATCCAACGAGATCTACTAAACCAGCTCTCAAACCATCCCTGATGTGCTTCTCTGTCTCTTTGTCTTTTGTCTAACCTTTCTCTAAGTTTACTCATGGAGTCTTTAATTACTCCTGAATGGTCCACATAGAAACAACATTCCTCTCTGAGAGCAGCGCATAATCCTCCTTCTTTTAAGGATAACAAATCTAATCCCCTTTTATTCTGCAAGACCACTTCTGAGAGGGAAGTCAATGACTCTTTGAGTTTGGAAACAGATTGTTCTAGAGCCCTCAAATCTTTATCTATGGCTACTTTTAATTTATTAAAGTACTGAGGGGCCTGTATTAGGGCAGCAGTACCTGTCCAACACCAGCAGCTACCCCGAGGCCCAGGATGACTGCTCGTGTCAGAGAAATGGGTTCTCGTCGAAAGCGAGTTGGGCGCTTGTCAAACTCATCTTCAAGCGTGTTAGCTGGATGATAAAAGTCCCTAGGTACCAGTTGTACAGCACACAGTATCTTTGGTGT